>JAMZAV010002655.1:0-82500 GCA_024449915.1 Sweltsa coloradensis
GGACTAGTTGAACCAGGATGCACACTAGCGCGCATGCCTAAGCTCACAATAAAGACTTGGCACGTAGTTGGAACCAGGATGCAACCTAGGCTCCATGCCTAAGCTCACAATGACAGTGCAGTCGGAACGTAAGTTGGAACCAGGATGAACCAAGCGCTAATGCCTAAGCTCACAATGACAGTCTTGGAACGTAGTTGGAACCAGTATGCAACCCACACTGAAAATTGAATATATCTGAAATATATTTCAAAAATACGTTTTCAAATATATTATTGATGTATTTCACGAATATATTCTAGATACACAAGAATTGCAGCTTTAAGGATATGTGAGATATATGTTAGAGATATATTTTTAAATATTTTACATATATATCAAATGTATCTCAAATATAAGTGGTGCCATATATTTGACACATATGTTTCATACACGGCAGCAATATATTTTGGTAATTTAAGGGTATTATTTCATATAATATATTTATATTTTTACTACGATCACACATATACTATAAAATATTTGAGATATATTGGTCAACATATATTTTTTGATGTAATGCAAATATAATGTTGTACATATAACTAATATATTTTGACGTTATATCACAAGTGCATTATTAATGTTATTTCGAGAATATATTCTAGATACACAAGAATTGGCAGCTTTAAGGATATGTGAGATATATGTTAGAGATATATTTTTTAAATATTTTACATATATATCAAATGTATCTCAAATATAAGGTGGTGCCATATATTTGACACATATGTTTCATACACGGCAGCAATATATTTTTGGTATATTTTAAGGGTATTTTTTCATATAATGATTTATATTTTTACCACAATCAAACATATAGTATCTATACATTTGAGATATAATTAGTCAACATATATTTTTGGTGTAATGCAAATATATGTCGTACATATCACAAATGTATTTTGACATTATATCACAAGTGCATTATTAATGTATTTCGAGAATATATTCTACATACACAAGAATTGGCAGCTTTAAGGATATGTGAGATATATGGTAAGAGATATATATTTTTTTTATTTTTACATATGTCAAATGTATCTCAAATACAAAGTCTTTCCATATATTTGACACATATGTTTCATACATTGCAGCAATATATTTTTCGTATATTTTAAGGATATTATTTCATATTATTTATTTATATTTTTACCCCGAATCTACCATGTCATAAATATATTTGAGATATAATTGGTCAACATATATTTTTTGATGTAATGCAAATATATGTCTTACATAATAAATGTATTTTGATGTTATATCTTCACTAGTATACTCTACCCCAACCTACATATATATATATTAATTTTAAGGTATATATTTTAGATGTGTTAGAAATATATTCTAGATTCACTTTAAAATATATTTTAGATATATTTACGGTTTTTAAAGGTTCAAGTTCTGGTTCTACAAGACAATATTTTGTTTAAAATCTTATAGGTTCGTACGAATATACTACCTTAGTAATAGTATGTAACTGCATCTGGCTTGGGTACGTGACAATATACTACCGTAGTAATAGCGGTAATAGTGTGGAAATGCTTGTGGCTCGAGTCGTAAGAATATACTACCTTAGAATGGAAACTACTTCTGGCTTGGGTACGTGCGAATAATATACTACCTTAGTATATGGAAACTACTTCTGGCTTGGGTACGTGGGAATAATATACTACCTTTGTATGAAATCTGCTTCTGGCTCGGGTGTATTTATTGACTTGTATGACAACTTCGTCTGGATCGGGATCTGACTGCTGGCGTATGTCTTACCTGTAGTTTGAAGAAGCGTCTGGTACGGTTGTATTATCGCATGCGTTTGTATTGCTCTTACTTACCAGCATAGGTCTTACCATCTCGGCAACGCATCTGCGGACTAATAGGTAAAAGCAGTAAAAGATAGAAAAGTAACGGTCGAAATTCATTCAAAATTTAAAACGGGTTTCCCCCCACCCCTTGACCAGTGCATTGTACACCCTCGCTCGCTGAACCGCTAGGTCAGACAAAGAAAGGCTACTCCGTTCTCTCTGTCCTCTCTCTCCCTTTCACGCGGTAAATTGGGGATGATTGCATAGTACCTGTTCCCGGCAAAATTGAATGTAGAATTCCAGGCCAGTGATAAACATTTTCAAGTTCTAAATACACACATATCACAATTTTGTAAAAGGCTTCCGCACATTATTGATACATAAAATAAACTTGTTCTTAAAATATTGTTCTCATATCGCCCCCATAGCATTCGTCCGCATCAGGTATCTCTCATCTTGCTGACATCCTGCCCTTTAGAACGGGATGTACACTTTAATTTATACTTTCAAATACATTGTTTTTGTAAATACTAAATATATATATATTATAATATTTAATGACGGAATATAGAAGGGCCGTAGCCATTGTAAAACACACAAAGTTTATATAGCTGCTTATAAAAAGTTCGGATTGTTCATAGTGTTGATTTTACAACTTGGTAATCGTGTATTTATTTTTAAACTATACAATCTTTGAAGCAATTCTTTTAACTAAAAACACCCCAAAGTTATTTGGAAAAAAACTACGAAAAAGTTATAGTTATATATATCAAAGCTACAAATATTCGAAGTTATAAAAAATTTGAAAATGTTCTAAGTCATTCTATAAAATATTACATTTCTTGGTGTTATTTAAAAAAAAAAGAAAAACAATATCCATAGTTCTTTTAGGGATGTCTTGCAGGCTTTTATGAAGCAGTCAACATATAAATCCAAGTATTCATGTTGTATATAAAACATTATAAATGCGTAATGTAATTTATTCTATTAAGAATATATATGTGACATATATTTAATGAGTGGGCAAATATAATTCCCATACCCAAGATATATGTCTACGCATGCTTTTATGAAGCTGTCAATATATATCTCCGAATATACATCTTGTATATAATTACATTACAAATGTGTAATGAACTTTATTCTATATTTAGAATATATCTGCCATATATATCTAAATGAGTGGGCAAATATATTTCACACATACTTTGAAATATATGTCCACGAATGCATTTACGAAGCGGAAAACATATATCTCTGAGTATACATCTTGTATAAAAAAAACATTATAAATGTGTAATGTACTTCATTCCATATTAAGAATATATCCACCATATATATCTAAATGAGTGGGCAAATATATTTCAATCATACCCAAGATATATGTCTACGCATGCATTTACGAGCGATCAACATATATCTCTGATATACATCTGGTATTTAATAACATTATAAATGTGCAATGTACATCGTTCCATATTAAGAATATATCTGCCATATATATCTAAATAAGTGGGCAAATATATTTCAAATATACCCAAGATATATTTCCACGCACGCATTTACGAAGCGGTCAACATATATCTCTGAATATACCTATTGTATACAAAAACATTATAAATGTGTAATGTACTTCGTTCCATATTAAGAATATATCTGCCATATATATCTAAATGAGTGGGCAAATATATTTCAAATATACCCAAGATATATGTCCACGCGTGCATTTACGAAGCTGAAAACATATATCTCTGAGTAAACATCTTGTATATAATATTATAAATGTGTAATGTACTTCGTTCTATATTAAGAATATATCTGCCATATATATCTAAATGAGTGGGCAAATATATTTAACATAGTATTTCCAAGATATATATTTTTTTCTTTATTTGGTTGTCTACTTATATCTCTCTAGGATATATCTTTGATACACTAAAATTATATATTTTTGTGTACTTTGTTTTATACTTAATATGTATCTACCATATAGTTCCAAATGTGTTTTAAAACATATATTTGTCTGTTTTTAAGATATATGTTAAACTATTTTTAAATTTATTTTCTAGATGTATGTGTCAAAATATGTTTTAGATAAACGAATTTTACAAAGTGTTTTTTATACCATTTTACATACTTGTGATATATGCGCAATATATATATTATTGGTGTATAAATACAATTGACATATATTCACGGTATATGACTCAATTTGTATTTAGAAATATATTTCTGAAATATATTTAAAATGTAATACTATTATAAATTTGTTTGCAATTCTTGTGTATTTCTAACATATCTACCATATATTCCCAAATAAGTGCACGCATGTAAAGCACATATATCTTATATGTATCTTATATATGTGTGTTAAGATATATTTTACATACATATTGACAAGTATCTGTCAATATGTTAAAAATACATACTCGGTATATTGTAAATAAATTTAAAATATATTTCAACTTAAAGTGGTTATTATATTTCATACGTATATGTGAATATATATTTTCCATATTTCTAAAATATATTTCAAGCATCAAGTAATTAAATATGTTTTTGTTACATATATCTCAGATATAGCTTTAAAATATAATGGAAAATTAAAAATATATTTGCCACATATTTGGCACGTATCAAATGTTTTTTGAAATATATCTGCGATATAAAATTTTCAGTGTGGGAACCTAGCGCTCATGTCTAAGCTCACAATGACAGTCTTGGCACGAAGTTGGAACCAGGATGCAACCTAGGCGCCATGCCTCAGCTCCCAATGACGGACTTGGCACGTAGTTGGAACCAGGAGGCAACCAAGCGCGAATGCCTAAGCTCACAATGAAGGACTTGGCACGCAGCTGGAACCAGGATGCAACCAAGCGGAAAAACCCCCCCCAAAAATCTTGGAACGTATTGGGAAACCCGGGTGCAACCTAGGCTCATGTTTCCCAAACCCCGGCACGAATTTTGGGAAACCCGGATAACCAAAGCCCCCCAAGTAATGGAGTATTGGAACAAGGTGAACCAGGTACCTAAGCCCAATAGGGTTGGGGACGTTGGGAAACCCGGATGCAAAGGCGCGATGCCAATCCCAATGGGGGTTGGACCTTGGAAACCCGGTAACCCAAGGATGTAACCCCTTTTTTTTTGGTAAATTTGGAAAGGGAAAGGGGAAAAAAGGGTTACAGGGGGGTTGGCCAGGGTGAAAATGGTTTGCCCCTTTTAAGGGCTTGGCGCATTTCCAGGGCAACCAGCGGCTTAAATAAGTGGTCAGGTTTAACCAAAAAACCCTCGCCAGCCAAGGGCCCCCTGCAGTTGGAAAATTGGAAAGGGCAACCTAGCGCGCTGCCCAACCCCAATGAGGGGCTTGGGACGCAGTTGGAACCAGGATGCAAAGGGCGTCTAAGCTCCCATGCGGCTTAGACGCAGTTGGAACCAGGTGCAACCTAGGGCCCCCCAAACCCAATGGGTTGGCACGCATTGGAACCAGGCGAACCTAGGCGCGCTAAGCTCCCCAAAAACGGCGGGCCTTGGAAACAGGGGACCGGGCAGCCCAAATCCCAAAGGGGTTTCAAAGGGGAAAAAAAGGTGCAACCTTATGCCAAACCCAAGGGGGCCCCTTGGCCCCGAAACCCCCGGCCCCAGTTGCCCGAAGTCGGAAAAGTTTGGGAACCAGGGCAACCCGCTTGTAATTAAAACCAGTTGGAAATGTTTGGCCAGGTGCCAAATGCGAGCCCGCCCCTGTTTGAGGGTTTAACCGGGGCCCTAGGCCATGCCTTTCCCAAAAAATTGGTTGGTTTGGGAAACCGGGCAACCAAGCCTAAAATCACAAGACAGTCTTGGGAAAGTATTTTGGGCCAGGATAACAGGCCAGGTAAAGCCCCAAGCCCAATGAAGTCTTTACGTGTTGGGAACCCGGTGCAAACCCCGCCCTGCCTAACCACAATGACAGTTTTGGAAGTAGTTGGAAAAATCAACCCCCTAATGGGCCCTTTGCTCACAATGAAGTCTTGGAACTTATTGGGAACCAGGAGCACCTAGCGCTCATCCTTTTACAATGACATTTGGGACGAGTTGGCCAGAGCAAACCCAGGGGCGCCCAAGCCAAAAAGGACTTGGCCGGGGGGGCAACCTAGGCGCCCAAAGCCCCAAAAAATCCGGAAATAGTTTTTGAACACCCCAGCGCAAAGGGGAAACATCTTGGAAAAGGGGAAAAAGGGGCAAACCCAGCGCCTTTAAAAAAGAATCTTGGAACGTGTTGGAACCGGATGCAAAACGTAAGCCTAAAATCCTGAAATCAGAATATTGGGAAAGGTGAAAAACGCCATCAACCCCAAAGCAGTTTGGGTTTAAAGGGGCCCATTTTCCCCCAAGGACTTTACCTAGGGGAAAGGCAATGCGTTAAAGCCTGCTAATGAAGCTGGAAACGAATTTAAAAGGTGAACCCAGGGATCCATGCCCCCAAAAGGGGGGGCCAGGTTCCCCTTTGCGCTTGCAAGTAAGCATTTTAATAGTTGGCCTGCCTAGGGTTCCCAAGCTTGAAATTTGGGAAATTATTTAACCCAGCCAAAGGGTCAGCCTAAACCCCAAAAATTCTTGGACGTTTGGAACCGGATGAACCCAGGGGCCCTGCCCTTCCCCAAAAATTGGCACGTAGTTGGAACAGGGCCCGCCGGTTTAACTCCGACGTTGGACGTAGTGGAACCAGATGCAACCTAGCGCGCAAAGCCTAAGCTCACAATGACAGTTTGGGAAAGTAGTTGGAACCAGGGTGAACCTAGGTCAGCCTAAATCCTTAAGTCGGAAAAAAGTTTTGGGAAAAGGTGAACCGGAATGCCTAAACCCCAAAGAACTTAAAAAGTTGGAACCGGTGAACCTACGGAGTAGAAAGAGGCGGGTTGGGGCAGGGTTTAACCTAGGGCCCGCCAAATACAATACCCAAGAAGTAGTTGGCAGGGCCCCCCCCCCCCCCAAAGCCTAAGCTCACAATGACAGTCTTGGGAAAGTAGTTGGGAAACCCGGAGCAACCTAGCGCCATGCCAAGCTTCACAATGAAGTCTTGGGAAAGAGTTGGAACCAGGATCAACGCGCTTGCCTAAGCTCACAAAGCGTTTGAAGTTTGGCCCCGATAATGGTTATGTCCAAGTAAAAGACAGCTTGGCCAGGGCCAATGAATAGGGACCTTGTCCCAAACGGGTTTTCACTAGGGCCAAATTTAACCCGCCCAGCCCAAGCTCCCTGAAGGTTTTACCAGTTTGGGAACGGGCCCCGCGCTAGTCCTCCCCAAAGAGGGCTTGGCACGAGTTGGAAACGGGAAAAAATAGCGCTATCCTAACCAAAAGGGTTTTGAACCCCGGATGCAAACCAGCGCTGGAAAAAAAATTTTTTTGGGGGGGGAAAAAATTTCCTTTTCCGTTGGGGACGATTGGAACCAGGATGCAACTTTGCGCGATGCTTTAACCCCAAAGGGGGCTTTCACGTATTGGAACCGGATGCAAACCCAGGTCATTTAAACCCCAAAGGGGGTTGAATTTTAACCGGATGCCCCCCGGGTCCAATCCCAATCGGATTTGGCCCCAAATTTGGGCCCCCCCTCAAAACCTAGCGGCTCCCCCAAACGGAATTGGACGCAGTTTGGGAACCGGATGCAACCTACGCCATGCCTAAACCCCAAGACGGCCCCAGTTAAGGAATTAAAAAGTTCCCAAAAAAGGGCCCTTTTTTGGGGGAGGGAGGAACCAAATGGAAAAAGGCCCAGCCCCCCAAAAAGGTTGGGCCCCGGAACCGGGGCCCTTGCGCCATGTCTAAACTCCAATGATGGACTTGGCCGATTTAACCAAGAAACTCCCATGCCCAACTCCCCGTGGACTTGGCACGTATTTGGCCGGAAAAGTGCCCGCCTAAGCCCATGGAAATGGGCCCGGGTTTGGAAAAGGTTAGCAAACCTTCCAATGGTTTAAGGGAACCGGGTGAACCAGGAGTAAGCTCCCTACCGGGGGAAGGGGGTCAAACCTAGGGTTGAAAACCCCAAAAAGTCTTAAACTAGTTAAAAGGGCACCCGGAAAATTTAAAAAAAAGGGGCCCGGGGAACCCCTTTTTCCCAAACCAAAAGGGGTTGGAGGTAAAAAGGCCCCGGCCCCGGGGTGCCAAACCCCCGGGGGGTTGGAAAAGGTGGAACCTTGGCCCAAGGCCTTTTAAACTCAAAGACAGTCGGGAACGTAGTTGGAACCGGGGTAACTAGGAGCGGGGCCCCTTTACAAAAATCTTGGAAAGAAATTGAACCCGGAAAACCCAGCGCCCCTTTCCCCAAAAAATTTAAATTTGGAAGGTTTTAACCGGAACCGCTTAATCGAATTTTCCCAACCCCAAACCTTCCCCCGGCCCAATGACAGTCCCGGGGAATTTTGGGCCCGGATGCAACCCAGCGCCATGCCTTTTCTCCCAATGGGAATTGGAAAGTTGTTGGAACCAGGTGCAAAAACGCCATCCTAGCTCAAAGAAGGGGGGGTTTTTTAACCAGGAACCACGCGCTGCAGCCCAAAACATCTTAAACGTGTTGGAAAGGGGAAACGGGCAATGCCTAGCCCATGCGCTTTCTTTGGAAAAGGGGGGAACCAGGCCATGCCCGCTCCTACCCCCTTTTTTTTTAACCGGGCCCAAGCCAACCAAAAGGGCTCTTGGGGGTTTTAAGGGTGCACCTGTAGCGCCACCTGAGGGGGTTGGGAAATTGGAACCGGGCCCCCCGGGCTCCCCAAAAGGGGCCGGGGGGGGCCCAAGGTGCCAAACCCCAAAAAGGTTGGACGAGTTAACCCGGAGCAACCCAGGGGGCCCCCAAATCCCAATGACGGTTTGGACGTAGTTGAAAAAGGTGCAAAAAAAACCTGGGCCTAAGTCCCAAAAAATTTTTAAAGGGGCCAAAGGGAAAAATAAGCCCAAACCCAAGACAGTCTTGGAACAGTTTGGGGAAACCCGGGGGCAAATAGGCCATGCTAAAACTCCAATGCGTTGGAAAAGTTTTTAACCGGGGCAAACCCACGGCATGCTAAGCTCCCAAAGAGGATTTGGGGAAATTGAACCCGGACAACCTAGCTCATGCCTAACCCCAAGACGGGGCATTTTTTGGGGGGGGGCGGGGCCCCCCAATGAGGACTTGGCACGCAGTTGGAACCAGGTGGGAACCAAAGGGGGCTAAGCTCCCAAAGTTTTGCCAGTTTGGGAAAATTTTAACCAGGGCACCTAAACCCCAAAGGGAAATTGGGGGGGTTTTACCAGGATACCCGGTATGCCCCCTTTTAAAAACCTTTGGCAGATTGGAACCGGTGAACCGGGCACCAATCCCAAAAATGGCTTGGGGGCCCCAAATTTGGAACCGTGAACCCGGGGCTGCCTGTTCCCAATGAAAGCTTGGGTTGGAAGTGCAATGGGGAAAACCCCCTGTTAAGAGCAGTGGGCCATTTAAATAGGGTCCAAGTCCCGACGGGGTTGGGGGAAAAAAAGCCATCCCAGCCGCGCTAAGTAATGCGGGCCCAGTTGGAACCAGGATGCAACCCCAGCGCCATGCCCAAACTCCCTGAATTGGGGATTGGCCAGGCGCCCAGGGGGCAAACCCCCAAGGGCTTGGCAGCATTGGGAAAAGGGCAAACCCGCCGTGCTCAAAAAAGGGGGGCAGTGAACTTAGGGATCCAAGCCCCCTGCGGCCCCCAGCCCATTGGAAAAAAGGGCCACGCAAACTAGCGGCGGAGCTAACCCCCAAAAACCGGGACTGTATGACGGATTTGGGACGCAGTTGGAAAAGGTGCCCTAGGGCATGCTAAGCTCCCGAGGACTTCCCAGTTTGGGCAGGATGAACTTTGCGCGCATGCCTAAGCTCCCAAGACGGCTTGGGGGCAGTTGGAACCAGGTTGGGGGCCCGGTCCCCCGTGGCGGGTTTAACCAGAGAACCTTGCCGGGGGGAAACCCAAAGAAGGCGGGAGCCTTGGCCAGGGTGAACCCCGGGCAGCCCAAATAAAACGGATGGGAATTGGAACCAATGCAACCCGCAGCGCCTAAGCTCCCTGGGCTGGGCCCTGGAACCGGGGGCCCCCGGGCTCCAAGCCCCATGGGGATTGGAAAGCATGGAACCCCAAAAACCTCCCCCCCTCCCCAAAGACGGTCTTGGGGGTGTTGGAACCGGAGCCCCGGGGGGATGCCAAGCTCCCAATGAAGGACTTGGCACGCAGTTGGAACCAGGGCAACCTAGCGCGCATCCGTAATCGTTGGACTGTTGGGCAGGTAAACCGGGCGCACCTAGCCCCGGGAAGTTTTTCTATTTTGGAAAAGGGAAAGGGGGATTAACTCCCCGATGGCTTGGGCCCCTTAACCAAAAGAAAGGGCACCTAAGCCCCTAGGATTGCAGCGGGCCAGGGCCCTAGGGCCATAAGCTCCCAATGACGGATTGGCCGCAGTTGGAAAGGGAAACCAGCGCCAGTTGCTCCCAATTGGACTGGCCAGTTGGGAAACCCGGATGCAACTTTGCGCGCATGCCTTAACCCAAAAAGGTTGGCACGCAGTTGGAACCCGGATGCAACCTAGCGCGCATGCCCAACCCCAATGAAAATTTACGAGTTGGAACCAGGATGCAACCGCGCGCAGCCTAACCCCCAAAGAGGGCTTGGCCCGTTGGGAAACCCGGGTTCAACCTGGCGCCCTAAGCTTTCCAATGACGATTGGACGGTTAACCAGGTGCAAACCCAGGCCATGCCTAATCCCAAAGGATTCAGCAGTTTTGGGAACCAAAGAACCAGGGGGCATCCCAAACCCCAAAGACTTGGAAGATGGAAAAGGCAAACCAGGGCATCCAAGCCCCCAAAAAGGGCGGCAGCAGGGCCAATGAAAACCCAGCGCGCATTTTAACCCCAAAAGACAGCTTAGGTATTCCAGGTCAATGGGCCCCCCTTCCCAAAGGGCTTTGGGGCATTGGCCGGATGCCCCACCCTTGCCTGCCCCAAGGAAAAAGGAGCTTGGCCGGTAACCCCGCTATGCCCTTGCTCCCAATTTCAAAAATCCCCGAGGAAAAAAACCCTTTTTTAAAACCCCAAAAAAAATTTTTTTATATTATTTTTAAGGGGTTTGGGGCATTTTGGGGCTTGCTTAGGTTTTTTTTTGGGCCGTTAGCCCGATTTTTAAAGGCACATTTTTGCCAGCTATTTTCCCCTTTTAAAAACTTGCGAGGTGGGGGAACTGGGAAATTTTCCTTTGGGGGGGTTTTAAAAAATTAAAAAAGGGGGAGACTCAAAAAGGGAGAATACAAAAAAAAGGGGGAAAAATTTAATTTTTTTTTCTTTTAGAAAACATTTTGAAATCAGGAGTGAATTTTTTTTTTCCAAAAAAACCCCCCAAAAAGGGAATGGGGATTTTTTTGCCCAGGGCTATCCCAAAAAAAAAAAAGTTTCTTTGTTTGGGGAAAAATGGTGCAAATAGTAACTAACAAATCGGAAATGTTCATTTTTTTATTTTTACAAAAACAACATCTTGCGGTAATTTTGGGTCCCAGGCCTATTTATCCAAAGTGAAAAAGTAAATATTTACGAATTAGTAGGATAATGGAGTAATCAGGACTAGATAATAAACACCATCGCAAACAATTAAGGGGTAATTTTGAACCCGAGGGCTAACCAAAGTTAGATAAGTTTCCTTTTGCCACTTTGGATAGCCCTGGGTCCAGAAATTACTGCCTGATTTTGTATAATGACGTTTTTGTGAAATAGCAGTG
Source organism: Sweltsa coloradensis (assembly GCA_024449915.1). Lineage (NCBI taxonomy): Eukaryota > Metazoa > Arthropoda > Insecta > Plecoptera > Chloroperlidae > Sweltsa > Sweltsa coloradensis. The sequence goes on from JAMZAV010002655.1 coordinate 11,590, forward strand.
AATTTTCGTTTGTCGATCCATTCGATTGTTGTTCTCACAATTCTCGAAATTTGAATTTTTATTTACCCGTGACAGACAGCCCTGGGACCCAAAGTTACTATCAGACTTTTTTGAAATTGTGATTTTATGAAATAATGGATAATTATTAGTTATCTATGATCTAATTTGAATCTTATTTTGTTAATCCACATTAATCCTCAAATTTTGTAGTTATTGTTCCTCACTTTTGGACATTGAACAACGTCAAAAGTTCTGAAAATGATATTTTTGTGAAAAATCAGGCAATTTTTACTAAGTTTACTAAAGGAAAAATGCCTTTTCACAAATGCACTTTACTTTATTTCATCGGCATTTTTTTCATACTTTCGACAGCCCTGGGGCTCAAAGTAACAATCAAATCTTTGAGGATGGACTTTATAAATGAAATAGAGGAAAATTTTCAATCTAACCACTAAAGGGAAAATTCTTATCTCTTTGTCTACTCTTCTGCTTCTATATAATTGTGACTTTTCCCCACTTGGGCAGAACCCAAAGTTACTGTCTGATTTTTTAAGTGGTATTTTTGTGAATGATAGGAAAATTATCAATGTTACTAGTTACTTTTCGCCCTGTTCTCTGCTTATTCAGAAATTTTGGACTTTCTAAAATTTTAAGCAGCCCTAAACCGCTCAAAGTTAAATTCATATTTTTATTTTTACCCGGGCAATTGATATCACATTCAGCACTATTATTCTTCAAAATAATCTCACTCTCACTTTTGGAAAACAAACACAGTCCCTGGTATAATAATATTAAATATTGCTAAAATATCACACAAACAATCCTGTTGGCTTTGGTTGTTTGGCCGGAGCCGAGTATTAAAGGCTATTTTAATCTTTTAGTTCCGTTGTAACAATGTAATGTTTAATATTGTTATTTAGACGAAGAAGTCACTTCAGTGTTGTCCTACATTAACAACCCTTTTGAAAGCAGAATCTAAGGAGAAGTGCAAGAAAGTCCAGGTAAGATCTGCATTATTTGTAATCTTAGCTTGAGTATGTAAAATGCCTTGAAATAATCTGCAATAAATAAGCACATGTTTGTACTTTGAGTAAATTATATACTTTTTCCATCAGTTTTCCTGAAAATTTATTTTGTTATTTTCAATTACAGTGTGGCCGGCTCTGCCAATTCCAGGACAATAATCTCACTGTCACAGTAAGTTAAAGAAACATTCACTCACACCCTGCGCTTATAGTATTATGTTTGGTTGCGCCGTCAGTTCACAGTCAGCAAACTGTTGGACGTCTTGAGTGAATCGGTTATTTGAGAAAAACAGAATAAGTCATGTAACCATTGTTCTGAGTAAAACGCAAAAAAAACGTGCATTTAATACCCTGAAGTAAAAAAATGCAAGGTTTTTTATGTACTAGTTTGGATGTGGCATGCTTACATTGATTTTTGTTGATATTGATATTTATGAGCACTTAATTTCATAATTACGAGGGTGTAATTAGCGTTGACTTATTTGGTTTCTCAATTATAAAAGGGGCGGGTTTATCTAAAATTAGTAAAAATAAGGTAGTATCATAAGTTTTTATGATTGTTTGTTATAGTAAACATAAAACTTCATTTTTTAAAACTTTGTTTAATTTCTCGACAATTACTCAAAGTGACTTAATTGTTCCGTTTCTCAAATCAATACAATTTTTCTTCAGAACGTATGGACTGACTTATTCGGTTTCTCAACTCACAGGGACGATTGACAGCCTGTAATATACTCAGGCATGGTTGAAAAATATTTCGTTCTCTATACTAATCGATAGGGCTTTAAATTCTGAAGAAAATGGCTGTCTTAACTCATTTACTCAATTTAGGGGACTAATTTGGTTTCTCAAATAACCGATTCAGTTTAATGGTACCCTTGGATTGCAAGAGTTGAGAACATGGAGGAGGAATATTCTATTTTGATGATATAAAAAACAGTTTTAATTCAATAGAAATGTTATAAGCAACTATTAACCCATGATTTTGTGATGTAACCGTTGTCTCTACCGAAATATGGTAAACACTATTTTTGTAGGAAATTATTTGAGGAATATAAATAAATAAATTGTATTTAGAAACCCACTCAGTTGTATCAACTGATTTTCAGTGGGGGACAGTAAATCAAAGCGACCAAGCCAACCGTGTAGGCCCCCAACGCAATCGACAAGTGAGCTATAACCAACCAAAGATCGATATTTTTAATAGGAAATATAGCAATCAGTGGTATGGACAGTGCGAAACAACCCGCGGATCAACGCCAGAATCAACAAGGCCGATTCAGAACAACTATGAATTTATTATGTGCTTCGTTGCTAGGACTGCGCCAAAGTCACCGGTACAAACTCCTAAGACAAGAACTGAGGACCAAATCAGAAGTTAAAAAAAAATTCTGATTTTTGGCGGGAATCGAATCCTGGATCTTCGCATTGGAAGCAGATATGCTAACAAGACCAACGGGGCCACATAACGAGACCAACGAGCCACACACAAGACCAACGAGCCACACAACGAGACCAACGAGCCACACACAAGACCAACGAGCCAACACATAAGACCAACGAGCCATATATTTTGCTTTTTGCAACATTTTGGCTGTCTAAAAATTCAGGAGATATTGAATAACAAACCACTTTTAAGCCACCTTTTTCCCAAATATGGCGGCCGAAGCTCCAGTCGATTCATAGGGAGTTTTTAGTATCTTGAGTAAGAAGGTGTTGGAAGGTCTGTGAAAAATTAAGCTTATGGTAATTATTTCCTGTAAAAATTCTTATTTGAGGGGACTATTAATTTTGTTTCAGGCCAACAATAAAACCAGTGTAAATTTCTCATTGCGGTAAACAGTCTTTGGACTCCAAGCTGTCTGCATGGAAAACCCATCCGACATCGCCGTCGCCAAGACTATATGTACCCAAATCTTTTCGTAAGTAGCCAGCAGCAAGAGAAAGTTTCCACTGCATTCACGTTGAGATGACGAACAATAAAAACATTGCGTAAGAACTTTCCTTGCATGGGCGAATATTACATAATATTGTGTTGTAACCTAATATTGTGTTTTGCAAACAGCTGTCATCCGTGGGATATGCACCTCCGGGGCTAATCATGTGTACATGTGCGTGGTGAACACTTTAGCGACAGTAAGTCCCTTCTTCTACACGTATAGCAAGCGTCTGTTAAAAACACTACAGTCGGGTCAGAGGAAAGCCACCTGTTTTATGGTCACCACATTTCAAACAGGGGAAATTTGCCAAGGCCGTCATTGTTTTTCTTGAGTATAACTCAAATTTCCAATTCTCCAGCCTTTCCTCCTATCTTTCTATTTTTTCCCTCTCTTGCTTCTTCCCACAAACCAGGGTCACACCCTTTTATTCGTTTTTTCACAGTTTTCCGGGCCAAAATTGTTGTATGTGTATGTTGTGTTGTGTTGCAAAATGTATGTTGGGTTTATTTTTGTTTCACGAAATACCCAAGTTTTTCATATGTATTTTTACAATCCAAAAATTACACACAATTGTAACTTAGCTTTGAACAAAACCACCGATCTATTTTCTTTTCCATTGGTTGATGGGTGCCTTCCGTGCCTGAGCCCTAAGCGCACAATCAGTGATTAATTGTAATGAAGCACGGTTATACGCGTATACCCATCATTTAAAACAAACAAAAATTGTAGCAAAATAATATGAAATCCCTACAGAAAAGGACCATCAAAACGTTCCCTATTAAATTTTTGCCCAAATTTTTTATTTATGCCATTTTGTCTCAGAGTGCACTACATTTCTATCTTGAGGGAGAAGGCCCCCACATGTGTTTGGCCCCGGTGGCTGGGGCTTTTCCACAGCCCCCTTACTAGTGGGTAAGATGTCTAACTATAGTGCAAAATATGATACCAGCGTAAAAATTTGCAATAATATAGATTTTGTAATAAGAAATTCGAAAAAAACTGGCTCCACGATGGGTCTAATAATTATTTAACCATTAAATAATTAATTGAAAAATTATTAGTTAATTATGTGACACTATTATCGAAGAGCAATAAAAAAGGGCATGTTGGTATTTAGCATTTTTCAACCTATGTAAAGAAAAAAATGTACATTTAAAAAAATATTGAAATATACATATGTTATGGTTAAATAATGTTGATTTTGCTGATTTTTTTTTTTTTGAAAAAAAAAAAAAAGATCGACGTTTAAGTTAAATTTATTCTAACCAATGAATCACCAATGTTCACAATTAAAAGAGCTGGTAACTTAATTAATACACATTTATTAATTTTTCAATAATACGTTAATTACCAATATATTTAACACAACTTACAATATGGCTAAAGATGTTCTAACTATGGTATAAAATATGATACCAACTAAAAAATTTGGCAGTCTTAAAGCGTTTGTAATGATAAAACCGAGGAATAATGCTCCAAGCTAAGGTTTAATATTAAACTATTAATGATAATTTAACATAAATTAGTTAATTTAGTCCTAAAATTAAAGTGAAGACAAATTGTAGTGTTTGGGATCAATTGAAAGCATTTTCACCAACATCAAGAAAAAAAAAATACAATGAAAAATATATGATAATACATATATGTTATAGGTTAAATATGTTGGATTTGCGATTTTTTAGTTTTTGAACAAAAGATCATTTTAAAGAAAAATTTCTTCTTAACCAAGATAACATAGTGTTTCACAAAAGCAACTTCGTAAACTATAATCAATATATATCATTTTCCAATTGTCAAATTACTGTAACACAAATTAAACAAATTTCTTAAATTGAAAAAAGTTACAGAAACATGTTGTGTGACGTAGAAATTCACCATTGACGAGTTTATCTCAATCTTCAAGTTTTTCTAATACGGAATGAAAACGATCATCCTGGCTCCAGCGAGTATAGGGTATTAAGCTTCAATAATCGCTATTATATAGTTAAAATTTGTTAAAATTGTCTAAAATATATCGTAATTACTATTAATTGAAAATGGATATATTAAACTATAGTTACATGCTCTCTGTTTACACTGTGTATCATTGTGTAGAAGTAATTACGTTAAATTGGTCTTTTGGTTCAAAAACTAAAAAAATCACCAAATCACATATTAAACTTAAAAACAAATTATAATTTAATATTATATATATGATAAAAACAAGGATCTTGGGTAAAACCGCGTCGAAAATAAGATGAACCAGGGCAGAACCTGGGCGTCCACCGGACGTTTCGTCTGTACTACGTCAGACATTTTTCAAGGTTGACTGTGGACTCTACGGAGGTTGGAGTCACAGTGGTCGGCAAGCACGCAGCGCCTACCTTACATAGCCTCGGATGAAGGTGCGGGCGGCGAGGTTATATAGAAAAATAGGTGCGGGGCGGCGATGCCATATTTTCCGTGAAAAAATATATACGGATGGTGGCAATTGCAGAAACAAAATAGCACAGCTTACGGTAGTGAAACCTTTTAGTCCGGTTCTTGTCATAGGCCTGATTGGTTGTCTTTTGAAATGTTATTCGTGCTTATAGAATTATGGAATCTGAAATTTGCACACCTCTGAGGGATTTGTGAAATAGTCTACGGACTACATTTCGAGGATGAGTGCAGGTTTCCAGAAAGAGGGAGGCTCTGGCTATCATCTCTTGTGTCATGTATTCGGACGTTTCTCCAATTTCTACAGATTCACGGATAATACGTGGCTTGAGCTGTTTGTCAGGACAGAATAGTTTTTGTTTTGTCAAAATCTATCACATGCGAGGTAAGCTTTAGCATGTTGAGTCAGGCTGATTTCTTGTCACCTGCTTTCACAGCATTAAGAGGTTCATTATCCTCACGGCTGATGCGTCTGCCTGTTTGGCCTATGACGTTTGATCGCAGTCGCCACAGGGAACCTCATAAACCCCTCTTCTTCCAGATGAACCAGAGTCAGTCCTTAGCAATTCTCAAAAACAGGAGCTGATTTTTCTGTCAGTGGAGAAAATGGTTTCGATTTCTACGATGAGGATTCTACCTATGACGTCTGTGGTACCCTTTGACATATGGAAGAAAGCTTTAGACCGTGGTTTCTCCTGTCCTCAGTATCCTCCTCAGATTCTTCAGTTTCCGTTTAAACGCTCTGGTTATGTCTCGGTCAAGTAACCATTGAGTTGAGAGAGCTCACGGAGCTTGTCAAATTCCTCTCTGAGTGAGATTTGTCAGTAAGGTTCCTGGACCGGGTGACCAGAGTGTTAACCACTGAAAAATAAATGTCAAGGACGGTGGTAGGAAGCAGCATTCAGATACCGGTTGGTGTGTGTGGGGGGGGTTTTCTATAGCCTGTGGTCCCAAACTACCATCACATTGTTCTTTATGTTATCAAGACATCGAGAAAAAGCAAGTGAGTCGTGGATTCTACTTCCATGGTGACTGAAGTTGAATGGATACCATTTAGATAGTCAGAAAACATTCAACTGTCCACCACCATGCGGCCAAATCGGCATAGATGTTCGTCCACATATATCGTATCCAAGAAGATGGTTTGTTAGGAGCTGCAGCTAGGGCCTTATTCTCAAAATCTATCATGAATAAGTTGGCAATAGCTGTGATAGCGGCGAGCCCATTGGAGCTCCCTCATTGCTTATACAACTTGTTTCATTAAATTAAAGTATGTGAAGACATGCAATGCCTTGCCAACTTCATGATGTCCTTCGGTATGCCATAGCTTTCTTCATAGTAACAAGGGGCCTCCTTCACAGGTATGTTGGTAAATAGTAAACAACATCAAAACTAACCAATATGTCCCCCAGGGCGAAAACCTTCCATTCTTTGGATCAGCTGGATCAGGTGGGAGAGGAGTTTTTCACATAGGACGCAGCATTCCTCCGGAGTAAGGTTGGAACCCTTAGCGACATAATCTGGCCAGAGCTTTGGGTGACCCTACTGACGCTCACTATGCGGTCGCAAGGGGGCCTCCGGGTTTGGGGATTTTGGGAAACCCATACAGGTTTTTGGAAACGATGAGGTTCTCCCTGGAATGAGAAATTTCTGTGTTCAGGGGCAATAGATAGGAGGAAAGTATAAGCTCCTAGTTGTCTTTTCTAGGTAAAGTAGTCGGATCTCTGGGGGTAGGCTTATATGCCTTATCGTCACGAAGGGCTAACTCTTTTCCTATAATCAGAGCTGTTGAGTATGACGGGTGGCATTCCCCTTATCTGCTGCAGAACTATTGATGCTAGTATTTTCTTCAAACTCCTTAAGGGACGTAGCTCAGGGCGGGATATGCCTAGTGGGAGGATTGCCTTACGGAGGACCTCGCAACATCTTGCCGCACCGCTCTGCTTCCTCATCTGAAAACCCATAACAGCAGATTCTACTCCACATATGTAGTCTTCCACCGGCAAATGACAGGGGGCCACCGCCCAAAATTGAAAACCCTTAAACTAACAACTGCAGTGGTTAACTTCATCAATCGGGCAATCAGCTAAATTATTTTAACCGACATGTGAAGGATCTAATTTCTTCCTTCGGTTACTGATACACGTTGGTAGAGCATGATTTTCATCATTTGCTCCAGTTATGTTAGCCGCATCCATTACCGCTCTCTCTTAGTTAACGACGTCAATATTATAAAACAACAAGGGTGTATGGTTTTTGACAGAAGCAAATGGACGTACCTAGTAACTCCTTACGCGATGATGTCAAGGTCTTTGTGGTTTCTCTGTATGGCAATCGCGTAGAAGCGCCATGCTAGCACGTCTAAGAATCTGATTGCTTTTATGTAGAGCTAGTATGATAGCTTAATTTCATTGCAAACTGGAATGAGGACCTTTATCTCTGCAATAAGCAGGAACGTAAGATTGCACAAAACTTAGCTTTCTTTCTTCGTAAAAATCTCAAATGTCTAGTAAGATGTTTAAAGTCCTTCATAGAGGGTGTGATGGTTGTGGTAGGTTTCGACGGCCCGTCATTCATTCAGGATAAAAAACAAGGATCTTGGGTAAAACCGCGTCGAAAATAAGTATGACCAGGCAGAAACCTGGAGTCAACCGGACGTTCGTCTGCTACTACGTCAGACAGTTTCAAGGTTACTGTGACTCACGGAGGTTGAGTCCACAGTGGTCGGCAAGCACGCAGGCGCTGCCTTACATAGCCTCGCTGAAGGTGCGGGGGCGCGAGGTTATATAGAAAAATAGGTGCGGGGCGCGATGCCATATCGAAAAAATATATAAGGGATGTGGCAATGAGAAAACAAAATGCACAGCTACTGTAGTGAAACCTTTTAGTCCGGCTTCTTGTCATCGGGCCTGATGGTGTTCTTTTGAAAATGTTATCGTGCTTAGAATTATGGAACGAAATTTGCACCACCTCTGAGGGATTTGGCTGAATAGGTCTACGGACTACATTCGAGCATGAGTGCAGGTTTTCAAGCAAGAGGAGGCTCTGGCTATCATATCTTTTGTTCATGCTTATTCGGCCGTTTCTCATTTCTACAGATTCACGGAAATACGTGGCTTGAGCTGTTTTGTTACAGGACAAATGTTATTGTTTTGTCAAAATCTATCACATGCGAGTAAAGCTTTAGCATGTTGAGCCAGGGCTGATTTTCTGTCAACTGCTTTCACAGCATTAGAGTGTTCATTATCCTCACTGCCTATGCGTTCTGCCTGTTTAGGCCTAGGTACGTTGATCGCAGGTCGCACAGGGAACCTCATAAACCCCTTCTTCTTCCAGATGACAGAGTCCTTAGCACTTTTTCCCAAAAAGGAGCTGGAATTTTCCTGTCAGTGGAGAAAATGGTTTCGATGTGTTTCTACGATTGAGGCAATTCTACCTATGGACGTCTGTGGTACCCTTGACATATGGAAGAAAAGCTTTAGACCGTGGTTTTTCCTTGTCCTCAGTATCATCACTCAGATTTCTTCAGTTCACGTTTAAACGCTCTGGTTATGTCTCGGTCCAAGTAAAACCATTGAGGCAGAGAGCAGCTTCACGGAGCTTGTCAAATTCCTCTCTGAAGTGGAGATTTGTCAGTAAGGTTCCTGGACCGGGTGACCAGAGTGTTAACCACTGAAAATAACTGTGTAAGGAAGGTGGTAGGAAGCCGGATTCAGATACCGGTTGGTGTGGGTGGTTTTTATAGACTGTGTGTCCCAAACTACCATAAACATTTCTTTTATTATCAAGACATCGAGAAAAGCAAGTGAGCGTTGGATTCTACTTCCATGTGTGAACTGAATTTTGAAGGATACCATTTAGATAGTCCAAGAAAATCATCAACTTGTCCACACCATGGGTCCCAATGGCATAGATGTCGTCCACTATCGTATCCAAGAGATGGTTTGTTAGGAGCTGCAGCTAGGCCCTTATTCTCAAATCTATCATGAAGAAATTGGCAATAGCGATGGGGATAGCGGAGAGACCATTGGAGCTCCCTCACTTGGCTTATTATAAAACTTGTTTTCATAAATAAAGTATGTAGAAGACATGCCCAATGCCTTGCTAACTTCATGCTGTCCTTCGGTATAGCCATAGCTTTCGTCAATAGTAACAAGGGCACTTCCTTCACAGTATGTGGTAAATAGGGAAAGAACATCAAAACTAACCAATATGTCCAGGGCGAACTTCCCATTCTTGATCAGCTGGATCAGGTGAGAGGAGTTTTCACGCATAGGGTAAGCAGCATCCTCGAGTAAGGTTGGAACTCTTAGCGACCATATCTGGCCAGAGCTTGTGTGGGTGACCCTACTGCGCTCACTATGGGTCGCAAGGGGCTCCGGGTTTGTGGATTTTGGGCAAACCCATACAGTTTTGAATACGAGAGACTTCTCCCATTTGGGATATGAGAAATTCTGTGCTTCAGGGTTCAATATAGAGGGAAAGTATAAGGGGCTCCTAGTTGTTTTTCTAGTAAGTAGTTCGGATCTCTGCGGGGTCAGCCTTATTATATGCCTATCTCAAGAAGGGGCTAACATCTTGTCCTTCATATCAGAGTTGTTGAGTATGACGGTGGCATTCCCTTATCTGCTGCAGAACTATGATGCTAGTATTTTTCTTCAAACTCCTTAAGGGCACGTAGCCTCAGAGGCTGGGATATCACTAGTGGGAGTTGGCCTTACGGAGGGACCTTGCAACATCTGCCGCACCTGCTCTGCTTCCCCATCTGGAAAACCCATAACAGCAGATTCTACTCAACTATGATGTCTTTCCACGGCAAATGACTGGGGGCCACCGCAAATTGAAACCCTAAACTAACACTGCAGGTAACTTCATCAACGGGCAATAAGATAAATATGAACGACATGTGAAGGAATCTAATTCTTCCCTACCGGTTTTCTGTACACGTGTAGAGCCATTGATTTTCATCATTTGTCTCTCAGTTATGGTATAGCCGCATCCAGTACCGCTCTCTCTGTAGTTAACCGGTCAATCTTATAAAAACAACAAGGGGTATATGGTTTTTGACAGAAGCAAATGAAGTTCTAGTAAACTCCGTAGCGATGATGTCAAGGTCTTTTCTGGTTCTCTGTATGGCATTCGCGTTAGAAGCGCCATGGCTAGCAAGTCTAAGAACTTATGATGTTAGTAGAGCTAGTATGATAGCTTAATTTCATTGCAACTGGAATGAGACCTTTATCTCGACAATAAAAGCAGGAAAAACGTAAGATCGCACAACCACTTAGCTTATTTATTCGTAAAATACTCAAATCGTCTAGTAAGATGTTGAAGTCCTCCCCTAGAGGCGTGTGATGGATTGGTTGTAGGTTTCGCGGCCCGTCATTAGGATAAAAACAAGAGGATCTGGGTAAAACGCGTCGAAAATAAATGAACCAGGCAGAACTGGGCGTACACAGACGTTTCGTCTGTACTACGTCAGACATTTTTCAAGGTTGACTGTGACTCTACGGGTAGGTTGGAGTCACAGTTGGTATCGGCAAGCCACGCCAGCCGCCTGCCTTAAATTAGACTCGGCTGAAGGTGCGGGCGGCGAGGTTATATAAAATAGGTGCGGGGCGGCGATGCCATATCGAAAACAATATATACGGCATGTGGCAATTGAGAAAACAAAAATAGCACAGCTACTGTAGTGAAACCTTTTGAGTCAGGACTTCTTGTCATAGGTGCCTGATTGGTTGTCTTTGAAATGTTATTCGTGATTAGAATTATGGAATCTGAAATTTGCACCACCTCTGAGGGATTTGGCTGAATAGGTCTACGGACTACATTTCGAGGCATGAGTGCAGGTTTCCAAGCAAGAGGGGGCTCTGGTATCATCTTCTTGGTTCATGGTATTCGGCCGTGATTCTCAATTTCTACAGATTCCACGGTAATACGTTGGCTTGAGCTGTTGTAAGGACAAATAGTTATTGTTTTGTCAAAATCTATCACATGCGAGTAACTTTAGCATTGTTGAGACAGGGCTGATTTCTTGTCACCTGCGTTCACAGCATTAGAGGTTCATTTATCCTCACTTGCCTATGCGTCTGCCTGTTGGCTATGTACGTTTGATCGCAGTCGCCACAGGGAAACCTCATAAACACCTCTTTCTTCCAGATGAACAGAGTCCTTAGCACTTCTCAAAAAGGAGCTGATTTTCTGTCAGTGGAGAAAATGTTTCGATGTTCTTACGATGAGGATTCTACCTATGACGTCTTGTGGTACCTTGAAATCTGGAAGAAAAAGCTTAGACCGTGGTTTCTCCTTGTCCTCAGTATCATCCTCAGATTTCTTCCAGTTCACGTTTTAAACGCTTGGTTTATGTCTCGGTCCAAGTAACCTTGGAGGAGAGAGCTTCACGGAGCTTGTCAAATTCCTCTCTTTGAGTGAGATTTGTTCCCAGTAAGGTTCCTGGACGGGTGGACCAGGAGTGTTAACCACTGAAAATAACTGTGAAGGACGTGGTAGGAAGCAGCATCAGATACCGGTTGGGTGGGTTGGGTTTTTTCTATAGACTGTGTGTCCCAAAATACCATCAACATTCTTATATCAAGACATCGAGAAAAGGCAAGGTGAGTCGTGGATTTCTACTTCCAGGGTGAACTGAAATGTTTGAAATGGATACCATTTTAGATAGTCAAGAAAACATTCAACTGGTCCACACCATGGGGCACAAATGGCATAGATGTCGTCCACATATCGTATCAAGAAGATGGTTTGTAGGAGTGCAGCTAGGGCCTTATTCTCAAAATCTATCATAATAAGTTGGCAATAGCTGGTGGATAGCGGCGAGCCCATTGGAGCTCCCTCCACTTGCTTATAAAAACTTTTTTCATAAAATAAACGTATTGTAGAAGAACATGCAATGCCTGCTAAACTTCATGATGTCCTTCGGTATGCATAGCTTTCGTCAATAGTACAAGGCCTCCTCAAAGGTATGTTGTAAATAGGGAAACAACATCAAAACTAACCAATATGTCCCCAGGGGAACCTTCCAGTCTTTGATCAAGCTGGATCAGGTGAGAGGAGTTGTTTTTCACTAGGACGCAGCATCCTCCGAGTAAGGTTGGAACCTCTTAGCGACATATATGGCCAGAGCTTGTGTGGGTGACCTACTGCGCTCACTATGGGTCGGCAAGGGGGATCCGGGTTGTGGATTTTGGGCAACCCATACAGTTTTGGAAGACGAGAGGACTTTCTCCCTAGGACATGAGAAATTCTGTGCTTCAGGGTCAAGATTAGAGGAAAGTATAAGCTCCTCAGTTGTACTTTTCTATGGTAAGTAGTCGGATCTCTGGGGGTAGCCTTATTATATGCCTTATTCTCAAGAAGGGAAATCTTGTCCTTATAAATCAGAGTTGTTGAGTATGACGGTGGCATTCCCCTTATCTGCTGGCAGAACTTGATGCAGTATTTTTCTTCAACTCCTTCAGGGCCCGTTAGCTAAGAGGCTGGGGAATTCCTAGGGGAGGCTTGGCCTACGGCGGACCTTCGCAACATCTTGCCGCACCTGCTCTGCTTCCTCATCTGCGAAAAACCCATAACAGCAGATTCTACTCCACATATGGATGTCTTTACACCGGCAAATGATGGGGCCACCGCAAAATGAAACCCTTAACAACACTGCCAGTGGTAACTTCAATTCCCCCCCCCAATCGGGGGCAAATCCAGATATAAAATTTTGAACGACATGTGAAGGATCTAATTTCCCTATCGGTTTCTGTACAGTTGTAGAGCATTGATTTCCATTCATTTGTCTCTCCAGTTATGGTAGCCGCATCCCATTTACCGCTCTTCTGTAGGTTAAACCCGGTCAATATTATAAAACAAAAGGGGTATCATGGTTTTTGACAGAAGCAATGGACGCTAGTAAACTCCTTAGCGATGATGTCAAGGTCTTTTCTGTTCTCTGTATGGCATCGCGTAGAAGTAGAAGCGCCATAGCTATCAACAGTCTAAGATCTTATTGATGTTAGTAGAGCTAGTATGATAGCTTAATTTCATGGCAACTGGAATTAGACTTTATCTCTGCAATGAAGCAGGAACGTAAGATTTTGCACAACCACTAGCTTTCTTTCTTCGTAAAATCTCAATGTCTAGTAAGATGTTTAAAGTCCTCCCATAGAGGCGTTGTGATCGATTGTGTAGTTTTCGCGCCCGTAATAGTATAAAAAACAAGGAGCGTGGGTAAAACGCGTCGAAAATAAGAGAACCAGGGAAGAACCTGGCGTCCACCGACGTTTCGTCTGTACTACGTCAGACATTTCAAGTTGACTGTGACTCTACGGAGGGTTGGAGTCACAGTGGTCGGCAAGCACGCAGCGCCTGCCTTACATAGCCTCGGCTGAAGGTGCGGGGCGGGCGAGGTTATATAGAAAATATGGTGCGGGGCGGCGATGCCATATCGAAAAAATATCTACGGACTCACGCGTGGCCAGTTGAGAAACAAAATAAGCACAGCTACTGTAGTGAAACGTTTTAGTCCGGCTTCTTGTCATAGGGCCTGATTGGTTGTCTTTTGGAAATGTTATCGTGGGATGTTTTTTCAGAATTATGGAATCTGAAATTGCCACCCACCTCTGAGGGATTTGGCTGAATAGGTCTACGGACTACATTTCGAGGCATGAGTGCAGGTTTCCAAGAAGGAGGGAGGCTCTGGGCTATCATCTCTTTTGTTCATGTTATTCGCCGCCCGTTTCTAATTTTCTACCAGATTCACGGATAATACGTGCTTGAGCTGGGTACAGACAAATAGTTAATTGTTTTGTCAAAATCCTATCACATGCCGAGTAAGCTTTAGCATGTTGAGCCAGGGATGATTTCTTGTCACTGCTTTCACGCATTAGAGTGTTCATTTACCTCACTGCTATGCGTTCTGCCGTTGGCCTAATGTACGTTTGATCGCAGTCCCCACAGGGAACTCATAAAAAACCCTCTTTCTCCCAGAAGAACCAGAGTCCTTAGACTTCTTCAAAAAGGAGCTGATTTTCCTGTCAGTGGAGGAAAATGGTTTCGATGTTTCTTACGATGAGGATTCTACTATTGAAGTCTGTGGTACCCTTGACATATGGAAGAAAGATTAGACCGTGGTTTCTCCTTGTCCTCAGTATCATCTCAGATTTCTTCAGTTCACGTTTAATTTTTACGCTTTTATGGTTATTTTGTCTCGGTCCAAGTAACCATTGGAGTGAGAGAGCTTCACGGAGCTTGTTCAAAATCCTCTCTTGAGTGAGGATTTGTCAGTTAAGGTTCCTGGACCGGGTGACCAGAGTGTTAACTGCACTGAAAAATAACTGTGAAGGACTGTGGTAGGAAGCCCGCATAGATACCGGTTTGGTGTGGTGTGGTTTCTATAGACTGTGTGTCCAAACTACCATCAACATTCTGTATTATCAAGACATCTGAGAAAAGCACGTGAGGTCGTTGGATCTACTTCCATGGTGAACTTGGAATGTTTGAATGGATACCATCAGATAGTCAAGAAAACATTCAAACTTGTCCACACCAGGGTCCAAATGGCATAGATGTCGTCCACATATCGTATCCAGAAGATGGTTTGTTAGGAGCTGCAGCTAGGGCCTTATTCTCAAATCTATATGAATAAGTTGGCAATAGCTGGGATTAGCGGCGAGCCCATTGGAGCCTCCCTCCACTGCTTATAAAACTTGTTTTCATAAATAAAGTATGTAGAAAGACATGTCAAGCGCCTTGCTAACTTTATGATGTCCTTCGGTATGCCATAGCTTTCAGTTTCAAGAGTAACAAGGGCTCTTTCACAGGTATGTTGGTAAATTAGGGAAAAACAACATTCAAACACTAACCAATATGTCCCCAGGGCGAACCTTTCCCATTCCTTTGATCAGCTGGATCAGGTGAGAGGAGTTTTTTCACAATAGGACGCAGCATCTCCGAGTAAGGTTGGAAACCTCTTAGCGACATATCTGGCCAGAGCTTGTGTGGTTGACCTACTGGCCTCACATGGGTCGCAAGGGGGGCGCCGGGTTTGGGATTTTGGGCAACCCATACAGTTTTGATACGAGAGGACTTCTCCCTAGGAATGAGAAATTTCGTGTTCAGGGTCAATATTAGAGGAAAGTATAAGGCTCTAGTTGTCTTTTCTAGGTAAGTAAGTCGGATCTCTGGGGGTTATTAGCCTTATATGCCTTATCTCAAGAAGGGCTAACATCTGAGGTCCTATAATCAGAGCTGTTGAGTATGACGGTGCATTCCCATTATCTGCTGGCCAGAGCACTATGATGCTAGTTATTTTCTTCAACTCCTTAAGGGCACGATAGCTCAGAGGCTGGGATATTCCTTAGTGGGAGGATGGCCTTACGGAGGACCTTCGCAACATCTTAGCCGCACCTGCTCTGCTTCCTCATCTGAAAACCCATAACAGCAGATTCTACTCCACATATGATGTTTCCACGGCAAATGACTGGGGGCCACCGCAAAATTGAACCCTTAGTAACACGCAGTGCGTAACTTCATCAATCGGGTCAATCAGATAAAATTATGAACGATGTGACGGATCTAATTTCTTCCCTACGGTTTCTGTACACGTTGTAGAGCATTGATTTTCATCATTTGTCTCTCGTGAGGTAGCAGCATCCATTACGCTCTCTCTGTAGTTAACGGTCAATATTATAAAACAAACAAAGGGCGTGTTATGGTTTTTGACAGAAGAAATGGACGTCTAGTAACTCCTTAGCGATGATGTCAAGGTTCTTTTCTGGTTCTCTGTATGGCAGCGCGAAGAAAGCGCCATGCTAGCCAGTCTGAAGAATTCTTATTGATGTTAGTAGAGCTAGTATGATAGCTTAATTTCATTGCAACTGGAAATAGACCTCTATCTCTGCAATGAAGGCAGGAACGTAAGATTGCACAAACACTTAGCTTTCTTTCTTAGTAAAATCTAAATCGTCTAGTAAGATGTTTAAAGTCCTTCCCCATAGAGGCGTGTGTGATGGATTGTTGTAGCGTTTTCGCGGCCCGTTCATAGGATTAAAAACAAGGATCTTGCGGTAAAACCCGCGTCGAAAATAAGATGAACCAGGGCAGAACCTGGGCGTCCACCGACGTTCGTCTGAAACCTACGTCAGGACATTTTCAAGGTTGACTGTGACTCTACGGAGGTTGTGAGTCACAGTGGCGGGCAAGACGCAGCGCATGCATTACATAGCCTCGGCTGATGGTGCGGGGCGGCGAGGTATATAGAAAATAGCGTGCGGGGCGGCGATGCCATTATCGAAAAAAATATACGATGGTGGCAATTGAGAAACAAAAATTAGCACAGGCTACTGTAGGAAACCGTTTTAGTTTCGGCTTTTGTCATAGGGCCTGATTGGTTGTCTTTTGAAATGGTATTCGTGCTCTAGAATTAATCGAATCTGAAATTTGCAACCACCTCGAGGGGAATTTTGGCTGAATAGGTCTACGGAACATTTTCGAGGCATGAGTGAGGTTTCAAGCAAGAGGGAGGGCTCTGGCTATAATCTCTTTTGTTCATTATTCGGGCCGTTCTCAATTTCTACAGAATTCACGGAAATACGTGGCTTGAGCTGTTGTACAGGACAAATAGTTTGTTTGTCAAAATCTATCACATGCGAGTAAAGCTTTAGCATGTTGAGCCAGGCTGATGTCTTGTCACTGCTTTCACCAGCATTTAGGAGGTTTCATTTATCTCCACTGCAGGTGTCTGCCTGTTGGCCTACGTACGTTTGATCGCAGTCGCCACAGGAACCTCATAAACCTCTTTCTTCAAGATAGATGAACAGAGTCCTTAGCACTTCCTCAAAAAGGAGCTGATTTTTCTGTCAGTGGAGGAAATGGTGTTCGACCTTCGCGAGGCTATGTAAGGCAGGCGCTGCGTGCTGCCGACCACTGTGACTCCCAAACCTCAGTAGAGTCACAGTCAACCTTGAAAATGTCTGACGTTTTTTTTAGTACAGACGAAACGTCGGTCGACGCCCAGGTTCTTGCCCTGGTTTCATCTTATTTTCGACAGCGGTTTTTTTACCCAAGATCCTTGTTTTTTATTCCATGACGGCCGCGAAAACCCTACAACAATCCATCACACGCCTTATGGGGAGGACTTTAAACATCTTACTAGACGATTGAGATTTTACGAAGAAAGAAAAGCTAAGTGTTTGGCAATCTTACGTTCCTGCTTCATTGCAGAGATTAGAGGTCTCATTCCAGTTGCAATGAAATTAAAGCTATCATACTAGCTTACTACTAATAAGATTCTTAGACGGGCTTAGCATGGCGCTTCTACCGCGGGCCATACAGAGAACCAGGAAAAGGGACCTTGACAATCATCGCTAAGGAGTTTACTAGACGTCCATTTGCTTCTGTCAAAAACCATACACCCCTTGTTGTTTTATAATATTGACGGTTAACTCACACAGAGAGAGCGGTAAATGGATCGGCTACCATAACGAGAGACAAATGATGCAAATCAATGCTTCTACAACGTGTACAGAAAAACGATAGGGAAGAAATTAGATCCGTCACAGGTCGTTATTTAATTTATCTGATTCGCCAGATTGTATGAAGTTACCACTGCAGTGTAGCTAAGGTTTCATTTGCGGTGGCCCCAGTCATTTGCGGTGGAACGAAGACATCATATGTGGAGTAGAATGCTGTTATGGGCTTTTCCAGATGAGGACGCAGAGCAGGTGCGGCAAGATGTTGCGAAGGTCCTCGTAAGGCCCAAGCCTCCACTAGGAATATCCCAGCATCTGAGTACGGCCCTTAAGGAGTTGAAGAAAAAAAATACTAAGCATCATAGTTATGCCAGCAGGATAAGGGGAATTGCCACCACGCTCATACTCACAGTCTCTGATGATAAGGACAAGATGTTAAGCCTTCTTGAAGATAAGGCATAAAGGCTCCCCAGAGATCCGACTAATTACCAGAAAAGACAATAGGAGCCTTATACTTTCTCTAAATGACCCTGAAGCACAGAAATTCTCATTCCTAGGGAGAAGTCCTCTCGTATTCCAAAACGTATGCGGTTGCCCAAAATCCACAAACACGAGCCCCCTTGAGACCCATAGTGAGCGCAGTAGGTCACCCACACAAGCTCTAGGCCAGATATGTCGCCTAAGAGGTCCAACCTTACTCGGAGGATGCTGCGTCATATGTGAAAAAACTCCTTCACCTGATCCAGCTGATCAAAGAATGAAAGGTTTCGCCCTGGGGACATTTATTGGTTAGTTTTGATTTGTTTCCCTATTTACCACAACCTACCTGTGAGGAGGCCCTTGTTACTATTGAAGAAAGGCATGCATACCGAAGGAATCATGAAGTTAGCAAGGCATTGCATGTCTTTCACATATTTATTTATGAAAACAAGTTTTATAAGCAAGTGGAGGGAGCTCCAATGGCCTCGGCCGCTACACCAGCTATGGCCAATTAATTTCATGATAGATTTTGAGAAATGCCCTAGCGCCAGCTCTAACAAACCATCTTATTGGATACGATATTGTGGGACGCATCTATGCCATTTGGCGCCCATGGTGTGGACAAGTTGAATGATTTTCTGACTATCTAAAGGTATCCATTGAACATTCAGTTCAACCAGAAGTAGAAATCCAACGACTCACTTGCTTTTCTCGATGTCTGATAAATAAAAGATATGTGATGGCAGTTTTGGCACACAGTCTATAGAAAACCCACCCACCCAACCGGTATCTGAATGCTTGCTTCCTTACCACCGTCCTGACAGTTATTTCAGTGGTTAACACTCGGGTCACCCGGTCAGGAACCTACTGACCAATCTCACTCAAGGAGAGGAATTTGACAAAAGCTCCGTTGAAGCTCTCTCACTCAATGCCCGTATGGCCATCCGAGACATAACCAGAGGCGTTAAACGTGAACTGAGAGAAGACTCACTTCGATCGGTGGACTGCAGACTCACGTATTACACCAGGCAGAAACTCACCGCCTGTGTAGTAAAGCTTTTCTTCCACTCTCAGATGGCCCCCTCAAGGGGTTACCACAGACGTATAAGGAGATATCTCACACAGTAGCAAGTACACCTCGAAACCAGTTTCTCCATGACATAAAAATCAGCTCCTTTTTGAGAAGTGCCTAAGGATCTCTGTTTATCTGGAAGAAAGAGGGGTTTATGAGGTCCTGTGGCGACTGCGATCAAACGTACATAGGCCCAAACAGGCAGACGCAGAGCAGTTGAGGATTTAAATGAACATCTCTAAGGCTGTGAAAGCAGGTGACAAGAAAGCAAGGCCTGGCTCAACATGCTAAAGCTTACTCGAAGGTGATAGATTTTGACAAAACAAAAACTATTCTGTCCTGTAAAACAGCTCAAGCCAAGTCATTACCGGTTTTTTTTTTTCACACACATTATAGAAATGAGAAGGAAACGGCTGAATAACATGAAAAGAGATGATAGCCAGAGCCTCCTCTTGGCTTGGAAACCTTGCACTCATGCCTCAGAAATGTAGTCCGTTAGACCTTATTCAAGCAAAAACCCTCAGAGGTGGTGCAATTTTCAGATTCCATTAATATAAGCACGAAAGAACATTTCAAAAGACAAACCAATCAGCCCTATGACAAGAAGCCGGAAAAAAGGTTTCATACAGTAAGCTGTGCTATTTGTTGCTCAAGTGCCACCATCCGTATATATTTTTCGATATGGCATCGCCGCCCGCACCTATTTCTATATAACCTCGCCGCCCCGCACCTTCAGCCGAGGCTATTTAAGGCAGGCGCTGCGTGCTTGCCGACCACTGTGACTCCAACCTCCGTAGAGTCACAGTCAACCTTGAAAATGTCTGACGTAGTACAGACGAAACGTCGGTGGACGCCCAGGTTCTGCCCTGGTTCATCTTATTTTCGACGCGGTTTTACCCAAGATCCTTGTTTTTATCCTTTGACGGGCCGCGAAAACCTACAACAATCCATTATATATATATATATATTATTATTATATTGTTAGATTTGAGGCTTTCGCAGTACATGATATGAAAATATATGTTTTGAGGTAAAACTGCGTGTGATGAATTATAATAAAATAATATTTTATTACCGACGTTTCACTAGGGTTTCACCTAGCTTTATCAAGGTTATAAAACAAAAACAAAAAGAAAAAGAAAGCTAGGTGAAACCCTAGTGAAACGTCGGTAATAAAATATTATTTTATTATAATTCATCACACGCAGTTTTACCTCAAAACATATATTTTCATATATTATATATATATATATATATATATAATATATATATTGCAATGCGTTTTTTTTCTTAATTTTGGTGACAAATTCTTACATTTGATACCAAACATGACTTAATTATTTATCTTCATTTTAAAAATTTTTGACACAATTAAAGGGGTATTTAACCGCTAAACTCAAAAATATATTTCATTCAGGCTAACTAGTAATGAATTAAGCAATTAACAGAAAAATTATTGGGGCCACCATGACCTCCCAAAAAATTGTCAAACATGACATTTTTCGAGCTAGGTCCCATCGGCAAAAATCTCCCATAAGAAATAACATGGGGACGATCTTTATGCCACGTGACCTTGGAGGATTTTGATCCAAAAAAATATTGGCCATTATTGACGTACTCGACAGCCTTTTCTGTAAATTCTCTTTATTTTGTTTTGTAATTTGGACAAGTAGTTCGGTCAAAATATGCTGATTACCAAGATGGGGTGTGATTTTGGAATGCATATTTTTGCGTGTTTGAGGGTATATTTGGGCACAGTTTCAAGACACGATGTTATGCAGGGGCATTTTAGATTGGTACTATGCTCTAGTATCTATGTGGACCAAAAAAGAAGCAGGTTAAAGCCGATTTAGGAAATTTTCCAAAACACCAATTTTCGCCAATCCCTGGATCAAAAAAATTAAAAAATTCGTGTTAAATCACAGTTACAAGATATAATTTTTTAAACGGTCATTTAAGTGAAGTATTGTGCTATAGATCACGTGGTAAAAAATAATTTTTGGGGTTTTTAGCCCCTTTAAGTAATTAATTGAATCAATCAATTTATAGTTAAATACTCAAAAGTCAAAACTCAGCCTGGAGCCAGTGATTTTCGAAATTCTTATTACAAAATCTTTAAGATCGAGATAAACAAGTCAAATGGTGCATTTTCTAAGTCACACAACATGTTTCTGTAGCTTTTCAATAAAAGCAAATTTGTTAAATTGTGTAAAAAATATTGTAATAACAGATATTGAAAATTAAAAAAATGATGTATTAATTATAGTTACCAGTTCATTTGTGAACACTGTGTTATCATTGGTTAGAAAAAAATTTACTTTAAATTTGATCTTTTGGTTTAAAAACTACAAAATTACAAAATCAACATATTTAGGCCTAGCTTTTACATAAATACATTTCAATATATTTTTTCAATTTTTTTTTCTTTTTTTTGTGAAAAATTCTTTCAATTCACACCAAACACTACAAATTTGTCTTCACTTTGAAATTTTAAGACTAAATTAAGTAATTAATGTTAATTAATTAATTAAAAGTTAAATACTAAAACCTTAGCTTGGAGACAGTTATTTTCGAATTTCTTATTACAAAAGCTTTAAGATTGCTAAATTTTTAAGTTGGTATCATATTTAATACCATAGTTAGACATCTTTATGCCATATTGTAATTTGTGTTATTGTATTGTAATTACTATTATTGAAAATTAATAAATGATGTATTAATTATAGAAACCAGCTCTTTTGTGAACATTGTGATATCATTGGTTAAAATATATTTTACTTTAACGTCGATCTTTTGGTTCAAAAACAAAAAAATCAGCAAAATCAACATATTTAACTATAACATATGTATATTTCATTATATTTTTTCAATGTATTTTTTTTTCTTTATATAGGTGAAAATGCACTTAATAAATACCAAACATGACTTATTTATTGACACTTTGAAATTCGTGTCACATAATTAACTAATTAATTTTATTTATTTAATTAATGGTTAAATAATTATACCCCATCGTGGAGCCAGTTATTTTCTAATTTCTCATTACAAATTCTACGTTATTGCAAATTTTTATGCTTGTATCACATTTTGCACTATAGTTGTGTTTTTGAAGACACCTTGATCGCACTATACAGCACACGCAAGCCAACACACGTCGAAATTATCCGAATTTAAACCATCCTCCCAAAGAAATGATTCCAAATCGACCACTGCGTATACCCACCTTTTTCTGTACAAATGTACCACTGGAGGAATACATTTTAAATGTCACAATATAGAAGAAGCACGGGTACGGGAATACCCTAAATAGGGTCGTAGCTACTTGATCAACTGATTGTCGTAGGTCAAAACAAAAATAAATGTTATCCAGCATTGAAATCCTTTAGTGGATGGGCCAAGTACACAAACCTTTCGTTTTAAAATCATGTAGCCCTGACCCCTGATACCAAGGGTCACGGAACATCCTGTATTGTCCTTGACGAAGGGCTATGTGAACAAAAACAGAATGCACTTAGGCCTAATACATGCACAGACGGACGAAAGGATGACGAATGGACGGAAAAGTTATTTTTTACTACACAATCTGTATCATTATACCACACTGAAATAACCGTTTAAACTTTTTTACATCTTGTTACAGTGATTCTACACGATTTTTTAAGCTTTTTCATCCTGAAATTTGTGAAAATTTACGTTTTGGGGAATTTCTTAAACCGGCTGTCACCTGTTTGTTTTTTGTTCCACATAGATACTAGACACTAAAGAAATCTAAAATATTTCTCGATTTGGTTAGTCGGGAAACACTCCCGTAGGTGTAATTGTTAATATTTACTTCAATTCAGAAATTGAAAAAAAATGCAACTGCAATTCAGAGCTTACAATGCACCCGTCCTGATGGTCTAGTGGTTAAGACGTCTGTCTGGAATGCGGGAGACCCGTGGTTCGATTCCCGGTTGGGGCGGACTTTTTTAATTTCTGAATTGTAGTAAATAATAAATCTAAAATAGCCTCGAAAGGAGTAGGCTTCGTGCCGGTAACGGTTTTCTCCTCATCCCTTCTTCATCATCATCAAACATGATGAAATGGCAAAAAATGATGCATGTATGTGGTCAATTCATTAATAATCGAGCTTAGAGTGTCATAAACTAACATATCAGTTGAAAAGGAGGTTGTTTAATCAGCTTTTAAACGCATGAAATACAAGGAGTATTTACAAAAATAGACTCTGAAGTAGCAGATAATCCCAAGAGGATATGGAATTTTATCCTCAATAAGACAAGAAGCGCCAGAATTCCAGTTGAAGTGGAGTATGATGGAACAGTAGCTATTGACAGAAAATCATGCTGTGAAATGTTTGCCAGTTATTTTAAACCCACCGTTCTTCCATCAAGCACTGCAGGTCCTTTACCAAATGTAAGTGTATATGATCAATTAGGGACTTTATCAGACCACATTCCCTCGTGAAATTGCTGATATAAAAAATCTAAAGAATGGAAAATCACCTGGTGCTGATAAAATTCCTGTTGAATTTTTTAAACACTACCGAATACCAAGCTATCCTCTTGCACATATATTCAATTCTGCAATGATTACTGGCATTGGAAGTAGGCCATTGTAACACCGGTTCTCAAAAAAGGAAGTCGTTTTAAGGTGTCAAATTTCAGACCGATCTCGCTTCTACCGATCTTTTCTAAAGTCTTTGAAAGAATTCTACACAGAAACATTTACAACCATGTATTAGCTGCAATTGCTCCGGAGCAGCATGGCTTTGTGCGCAAAGGTTCTACGGTAACAAATCTTGCAATATTTTCTCAAGACATTGATGATTGCATGAACAAAAAATACAAGTTGATGCAGTCCACACTGATTTTAGTAAAGCTTTTGATACGGTAGACCATCAGCTTCTTGTGCATAAGCTAGAAAGCTTTGGTATCTGTGGTAAGGTCTTTGATCGTCTACGAGACTATCTAACAGGTAGAACACAATCGGTTGATATTGACGCAAGTTTATCTTCATTTATTTCTGTAACATCCGGAGTACCACAGGGATCGATTCTTGGACCTCTTCTATTTACTCTCTTTGTAAATAACCTTCCATCGCAAATTAAGTGTGCAAATTGTCTGTTGTATGCAGATGATTTTAAACTATACCTCCCTGTCACGGATCAAATGGGCTATTTCAGACTTCAACTTGATCTGGATTCGCTCTCAGAATGGGTTCGGACATGGTTATTGAATCTTAATGTGTCAAAGTGCTTCACCAGATCCTTTACAAACAAAAAGAAACAGTTACATTTCAATTACTGTGTAAATGCTTCTGTCCTTCAGCGTGTGGATGAAATAAGAAATCTTGGAATTACTTTTGCCAGAAATTTGTCATTTAAACAAAAATAGTTCCGAAAGCACATAAAATGTTAGGATTCATAAATCTAGACTGTGTGGACACCTTCAGTAAACGTACATTACGCCTCCTTTACATATCTCTAGTCAGGCCTCAAGTTGAATATGCTACCCAAATTTGGAACCCAAATCATGTCACAAAAATTGCTATTATAGTACAACAACAATATTTAAAACACTTGTGCTTCAAGGCTAAAACGGAATACCACAGGGTAAATTATCTGGGTATTTGTTCTGACAATTAGCAAAGTACTCTTGAAAGCCAGAGGAAATTCATGGACAGTGTTCTGCTCTTTAATATTGCTAATAACCTGCTCGACTCGTCTCCAACCGAGTCAGTGAACTATCGCGTGCCACCAATGCACTCTCGAATACATCAACTGTTTCATGTTTCCCACCAGTCGCATTGATGTGCACAAGTATTCCTGTTTGATAAGGTTACAGTCTACTTATAACAATATTTTGCCATTGAACAGGCCTAATTAAGATTTGCACAATAGAAATATTCATCACTTTCGTAATCAAGTAAAAGAAATATACAATAATCAGTCTCACTAATGTATTCAGTCTCTCCTTCATGCAATGACAATGAAAATTTACACATACACACTCACTAACACAATCATACAATCAAACATATTACATACAACTCCATTCATATATTCATGTTTTTATACTAGGCCGCTTCGCGAACGGGTTTTTTAGTCGCGTTGATGGATGTGCTTTTTAATAAGTTTTTAGTTTGCGTGGGATCTCTTTACTTTTGCAAGTTCTTTTTAACGCATTGTAGGGGATTGTTCTCAAGTTTCTATTGTTACTTGTTAATTGTTATTATATACCTAAAAAAAACTTATATATTAAAATATTTATTTCTATGGATTCTGCCTAGCTTTGTCAACTTTTTATTTCAAAAGGTCCTACATCACCGTAAACTTAATGTTCATGTTAATTAATATAAACGTTGAAGTCCACCCGATTGGTCAGAATCGGCCCAAAATGACAAACAAAATATCGCACTAAAAATCGAAAAAAATCGTAAAAATACTATATTCATAAGAAATATTTCTTCTAAAGTATCCAAAAACGTGGCAGGTCTTAGTTCAGAGATTTCGAAGGTCCCAACCAATTTTTATCAAGATTGCATGCTGTTTGTTCGGTAAAGAGAGCGAACAAACAGACAAAAAAAAAAAAAACACCCGAGCTAAATCGTATGGGGGTTAGTGAAATTGAAGTCTTCGCTTCGCTCATCAAATTATGTTTATAGTCATCTTTATGTAACTAGGAAAACGCTTAAAGTCCTGCCGCGCTGATGGATGAGCTTTTTAAAGTTTTTAGTTTGCGTGGGATATCTTTACTTTTGCAAGTGCTTTGTTTTGCTGCCTACGCATTGTAGGTTATTGTTGTCAAGTTTCTATTGTTAATTTGTTATTATTTAACGTAAAAATCTTACATTAAAAGCTATATTTCTATGGATTCTGGCTAACTTTTTCAACATTTTCTTTCAAAAAGGTACTACATCACCATTACCTTAATGTCCATGTATAATATGAACGTTGTAGCCCCACCCGTTTGGTCAGAATTGGCCCAAATGGCACGAAAATATCGCACTAAAAATCGAAAAAAAATCGTAAAAGTACGATATTCATGAGAAATATTTCTTCGATTGTACCCAAAAACGTGGCAAGTCTAAGTTCAGAGAAAACGAAGGTCGTGTCAAATTTTCATCAAGATCGCATATGCCGTTTGCCCGGTAGAGAGCGAACAAACAGACGGAAAAAAAAAAAAAAAAAAAAAAAAAAAAAAAAAAAAAAAAAAAAAAAAACAACCGAGCTAAATTTTTTGGGGGTCGGTGAAATTGAAGTCTTCGCTTCGCTCATCCAAAAAACTTATATTAAAAGCTTTATTTCTATGGATTCTGGCAAACTTTTTCAACTTTTTCTTTCAAAAGGTACTATAACATTAATGTCCATGTATAATTTGAAAGTTGTAGCCCCTCCCGTTTGGTCAGATGTGGCCCAAATGGCACGAAAATATCGCACAAAAAATCAAAAAACTTATATTAAAAGCTTTATTTCTACAGATTCTGGCTAACTTTTTCCACTTTTTCTTTCAGAAATCAATAAACATCACCATTACTTTAATGTCCATGTGACATATAAACGTTGTAGCCTCACCCGTTTGGTCAGAATCGGCCCAAATGTCACGAAAATATCGCACTAAAACTCGAAAAAATCGTAAAAGTACGATATTCATGAGAAATATTCTTTCGATTGTACCCAAAAACGTGGCAAGTCTAAGTTCAGAGAAAACGAAGGTCCCCTCCAATTTTCATCAAGATCGCTAATGCCGTTTGCCCAGAATCGTGCGAACAAACAGACAGAAAAACAAACAAAAAACATAAAAAAAAAAAAAAAAACGAGCTAAATTTTTTGGGAGGGTCAGTAAAATTGAAGTCTTCACTTCGCTTGCTACTAGGAAGCTTCGCAAACGCTTTTTTTAGTCGTGTTGATGGATGAGCTTTTTTGAAAGTTTTTAGGTTTGGAGGGATCTTTTTACCTTTGCAAGTTCTCTTTTAACGCATTGTAGGTGATTGTTGTCAAGTTTCTATTGTTTCTTGTTAAATAACTCAAAAAACTTATATTAAAACCTTTATCTCTATGAATTCTGGATAACTTTTTAAACTTTTTCTTTCAAAAGGTATTACATCACCATGAACTTAATGTCCATGTAAAATATGAACGTTGTAGCCCCACCCGTTTGGTCAGAATCAGCCCAAATGTCACAAAAATAACGCACTAAAAATCGAAAAAAATCGTAAAAGTACGATATTTATGAGAAATATTTCTTCGATTGCACCTAAAAAACGTGGCAAGTCTAAGTTTAGTGATTTCGAAGGTCCCCTCCAATTTTCATGAAGATCGCATATGCCGTTTGCCCGGTAGAGAGCGAACAAACAGGAAAAAAGGGTAAAAAACACCGGAGATATTTTTTTTTTTTTGGGGGGGGGTCAGTGAAATTGAAGTCTTCGCTTCGCTCATCCAACTAATGCTTTATTGTAAGTAATGTTTTGTATCTATTTTACCCTATGCAATATGGGGCAAATTGCACTGGTGGGACATTGCGTCCTGTTAGCCACAAATAGCCACAAATAAACAAATAAATAAAATCGTGTCTTTGAACTGCTCGAACATACACACTCAAACACGCAAAAGTATGTACAACGAAATAACAACCTTTCTTAAAAATCAGCATGTTTTGACCGAACCACTCCACACCACCACACAAATATAGATAGTTTACGTAAATGAATCTAGGTGCCCGTTAGGGCGTCGCAGCCAAGCCGCGGTGCGCTACACACTCAGGCACCTTATACAGCAAGCAGAGTTGGGGTGATTTCGAGGTGTCACCCAGCCATCATGAAACGTGATGTGAACTTGAAAACTATCAAAATCAAGGGGATTTAGGTACCCGACAACACATGCCAAATTTGGTAGGGGTACGAGCTTTCCTTCTTGGTGAAAATATGACTTGACTACAACTTGCTACTATCTAATTCGTCAGTTTCAATTGCCCAGCGATTCTGACCAAACGGGTGGGGCTACAACGTTCATATTTTACATGGACATTAAGGTAATAGTGATGTAATTCCCTTTGGAAGAAAAAGTTTTAAAAAATTGCTGGAAGGCTTCCAAATAAAGGTTTTAAAATAAGCCTTATACAGGTAACAATCAACAAGTAACTATAGTTACTTGACAATAATCGCCTACGTTGTTTACAAAAACCAAATCTTTGAACCACTATATTTTTTCATTCTATTATTAATTGGTAATACCATAGCAATTAAATCGACTTTGATAAAATTATTTTATTTTATCAAATAATTTTGCAAAAGAACTTGTAAAAGTAATGAGATCCCACACATAACAAAAACTTGCAAAAATACAGCCAAACCTTACACACTCAAAAGAAATGAGATCTAAAAAAGGGCCAAGCTCATCTACCCTTCCACATTTGCGCATTCTTAATAATTCATAAACGTACAGTGTCCCGTAACAACACCCTTGAATTGCTTGGCAAAATAGAATTTTCATGACCATAACGTTAAAATTAATTATAAAAAAAGAATTTGAATGAACTATTACGTTTAAATTAATAGTTGCAAATTCTATTTTGCCAAGCTTTTCAAGGGTGTTGTTACGTTACACTGTACGTTTATGAATTAAGAATGCGCAAATGTGGAAGGGTAGATGAGCTTGGCCCTTTTTTTAGATTTCATTTCTTTTGAGTGTGTAAGGTTTGGCTGTATTTCTACAAGTTTTTGTTATGTGTGTTGTTAGCTACTGATACTGTTACTGCAACTGCTACTACTACGGTCTAATTCGTTAGTTTTAATCGGCCAGCGATTCTAACCAAACGGGTGGTGCTACAACGTTCATATTTTTTATGGACATTAAGGTAATAGTGATATAGTGGCTTTTGAAAGAAAAAGTTGAAAAAGTTTGCTGAAAGGCTTCCAAATAAAGGTTTTAATATAAGCCTTATACAGGCATACAATCAACAAGTAACTATAGTTACTTGACAATGATCGCCTACATTGTTTACAAAAAGCCAGTCTTTGGACCACTATATTTTATATTCTATTGTTATTTAGTAATACCATAGTAATGGAATCAACTTTGATAAATTATATTTTAACAATTAATTTTGCAATGGAACTTGAAAAAGTAATGAGATCCCACACAATAACAAAAACTTGTAAAAATACAGCCAAACCTTACACACTCAAAAGAAATTAGATCTAAAAAAGGGCCAAACTCACCTACCCTTCCACATTTGCGCATTCTTAATTCATAAACGTGCAGTATCCCGTTACAGTATCCTTGAAAAGCTTGGCAAAATAGAATTTGCATGATATTACGTTTAAATTAATTATAAAAAAAGAACTTGGATGAACTATTACGTTTAAATTTTTAATTGCAAATTCTAATTTGTCTTGCTTTTCAAGGATGCTTTTACGGGACACTGTACGTTTATGAATGAAGAATGCGCAAATGTGGAAGGGTAGATGAGCTTGGCCCTTTTTGAGATCTTATTTCTTTTGAGCGTGTAGGGTTTGGCTGTATTTTTACAAGTTTTTGTTATGTTAAATATAAACATTAAAATAAATAATTAAAACATTACGAGGTTATGACAACAGCAACTTACTTTCCGTGTCCGGTTAAACACAATATTTCCAATAATTTGCAACAGCCATTCCTTTTGCATTTGCTTCCAAGATATCGCGCAGTGTACATGGTTCGTCGTCGCGGCGGGGGCAAACCAGGAGGTGACTCGGATCCTGTACCTGTCCGCACTCACACATGGGCTCTTGGTCAGCTGGTAGAAGGCCCCACTTATGCATGTTGGTCCCGCATCTCGGCACTCCAGTTCTTAAGCGGTTTAATATCCGCCAAACCGCGAAGGGGCAGTTACCACCGGGAGCGATCTCTTTCCTTGGTGCAATGTTCGGTGCAGGCAGTTCACTGTTCCAGGGGGCGACACGATTTGCCTCTAGAGTGAGATTCTAAGCACGTGAGTTCTGGTCAAAAAGCTCTTTCTGGATCTAAGTCGTTTTTCCGCCTTTTGGTGTCCATACATGGGGTGGCGAGGATCTGTCTCCTGCTTCGTCCTTTCCACGTCTGCTGCGGTTATCCGGCGGATATGAGGGGGTGCTATCCCGATAAGCGGATATAACTTTTGTACCGGGGTTGGTTTTAGGCAGCCCGTCACGATCCGCACAGTTTCATTAATTGCGACGTCGACTCGCTTCGCATGTACAGAAGCGCTCCACTCTGGAGTGACATACTCGGCGGCCGACACGCACAGTGCGAGCGCTGTCCTGAGCGTGGATGGTTGTGCTCCCCAGGTTTTGCTTGTCAGCTTTCGTAGAATGTTGTTTCGGGCGCTGACCTTTCCCTTCGTGATTGTACAGTGCTGCTTGAAAGTTAGTGTGCGATCCAGTGTGATACCCAGATATTTGGGTGTCAGGCAGTGTTGGAGTTTTTTACCTCTCCATACTATATCCAGTTCCTGGCCTCGCGGTTTTTCAGGTGGAAAGCACACACCTGTGTCTTACTTGGGTTTGGCTTCAACTGGTTTGAGTCATAGTACTGGGAGAGTTTCTCCAGGGCACTTGACAGTTTTCCCTCGACCTCCGTGAAATTAGAGCTTTGGGCTGCCAACGCTGAATCGTCAGCAAAAATGTACTGCCGTATGTAGTCAGGGGTGGGCTGGTCGTTGGTGTAGACGTTGTAAAGTGTTGGCGACAACACGCTTCCCTGGGGCAGTCCATTCTTCTGCACTCTCCAACGACTATTCTTTCCCTGCAGCAAAACATAGAACCTTCTGTTCTGTAGTAAAGTACCGATCATCGTTGTAAGTCGGTAGTCCTTCGTCTTCTCATACACTTTCCTCAGGAGTTTCCTGTGGTTTACAGTGTCGAATGCTGTAGTTAGGTCTATGAAAATGACGCCTGTGATTTCCTTTCTCTGAAAGCCGTCCTCTATGTGTTGGGTAAGGTTTAGGATTTGTCTGCAGCAAGATTTACCAGGTCTAAAACCTGCTTGTTGTGGTATAAACCTTTCATCCAAGATGCTCGCGATACGGTTGCGGATAAGTCGTTCTAGGAGCTTAAAAAGGTGGCACAACAAGGATATAGGGCGGGAGCTTTTGGGGTCATTGGGGTTATTCTCTGGTTTCAGTAGAGCGACCACTCTTGCCTGTCTCCACATCATCGGTATCGTCATCTGCGATACGCAGGCATTCATAAGATCCAGAAGCCATTGTAGAGTCTTTGGGCCGAAATTCTGAATTTGCTCCACCCTGAGCTCGTCCACACCAGCGGCTTTGTTCCGCTTTAGGGCCTTGATGGAAGCTTCAAGTTCTGGCATAGTAAACCCTGTACCAAGATGGTCTGTCTCGTGTTCCACGTCCCGCATTATCGGATGTTTCGACTTTCTTCCCGCCGTCTTGCCGTTGATAAGCAGTTGGCTTGCTACCTGGTTTGGAGTTCCTTCCGTGAAGTTATTTTTTGGCTTTGTCGCATCCCCACTATGGTTCAAGTGCTCGTACGACATCACAACACTTCCGGCCCTGACTTCCGACCACAACTTAGTAGTGATTCGGGTGGGAAACCGTCTCATCAAGTCATTGCCTCGCACCTTCTTAAATAAAAAGGCTGATTGGCCGAAGTTCTGCGAATTTGTGAGTTCCCATCTTCCTGACGAGCCCAGTCCTATTAGACGAGATTGATATTGCATTGAAAAGCCTCACTGATGTCATTACCCAGGGTGTGGAGGTAGCTATCCCTAAACGAACGGCGGCCAGGATCACTCTATTTGATCTTCCTCATAGGCTCGTACGTGCAGCGAAAGCTAAAAATGCGCTTCGTCGTCGCTGGCAGTGGCAGCTTTTACCTACCCCTGACATAAAACAAGATCTCAACCATGCCTGCTTAATTCTCAAAAATGACATTGCAACATATAGAGCACAAATGTGGGAAGATAATGTCGCCGACCTCTCGTTCGAGGAAAATTTCATCTGGAAAATGTCACGTACCTTGCAACGTCAGCCACAACCAGATCCGCCCATACAGTGTCAAAATGGACTTGAATGCAGCCCTGACGCCAAAGCTTGAGCAATCGCAGACACGCTTCAACAATCATTCACGCCGAATCCTCCAAATGCTGACACACCTGGCATAGAACAGGGAGTTATAGATTACTTTGCTGTTCAGCCACATCTGTACCGATTATTGCCTTTGTCAAACGGAGGAGATAGCAGCGATTGCGCGAGCGCTTCCAGCTCGTAAGTCTCCGGGAGCAATTTTCCTGAACGTTGCAAAAGCATTTGGTTGAGTGTGGCACGAGGCCCTTCTCAGCAAGCTCATCTCCTCGACTTTAATTCCTCCATATCTTATTGAACTTACAAGATCATTTCTTCTAGAGCGTTCATTCTTCGTTCAATGTAATGTCTCTCTCTCCTCCCAACGCCCGATTACCGCTGGTGTGCCTCAAGGCTCGGTTCTCGCACCGTTCTACTTCAACATATTTACTCATGACTTCCCTCCACCACCGCCTCATATCGTTTTAGTATAAGCAAATTAAGGTTGGAGACGGAAATAATTATTAGAAAGCTGATTTCTTTTGTAATACGTTCATTGGGGCCCCCTGTATATCTCCAGAAAAATCCTCAAAAATCCTACGTGGGCAACACCCTTAAATTTTGAAAAAAAAAAAACGCCGCCATCTTGCAGTTTAAAAAAAATGCCAAAATGTGATTAGAAAGCTGATTCCTTTTGTAATACGTTCATTGGGGCCCCCTGTATACCTCCAGAAAAATCTCCAAAAATCCTACTTGGGGAACACCCCTCAATTTTTGAAAAAATCGCCGCCATCTTTCAGTTTCAAAAAAATTCCATAATTAGGAGTATATAGTCCTTTAGAGGCTGCATTTGGGGGTGACATAACATGCGTTTGAACGGAGAAGATTTCCCGTCGCCCGTCTTTTTGTCTCACGAAGTATTGCATTACACACACTTGATCGAAATACTTCAACCACAATTCGGCTACTTTCTTCAAGTGCTTTCATCGCGCTGCATATGATGATCATAGATGATCTGGCGACGAGCACCGCCAGGACCAGGGACCGTGAGGCTAGGGGAAAAGGGACGGCTCGAGGTACCACTGGAGTGACTACCTTGATAAGATATGCTCGATAATTCTCTCACGCCACGCTGATGCACGTCTCATCATACTCTTAGACGACAAATCAGACCTTCCCTTTAGCATCAAGGATGATGAGCAAGAACGACGGGCAGCAAAACATCTACAAATCCCAAATGTTATCCCTAAGCCTGAAGACCCGTTTCCAGAAGCTGATGAATTAAATAAGCTGATGGTCAATTCAGGAAATAAGGTCAGACTGCAAAGACTTGTGAAGGAACAGATGAAAGCAAACATTGGTCAGCTGCATCGTGATGTCATATATTGTGAGAACAATACGCCAACTAACCTGAGCACTGGCGTGACGAGCGATGAGTACGTCTTCAAGCATCCAGAAGCAGACACAATGCTGCTTTCAACGTATGCCAAGCTGAGAGCTGGGAATTATACTGGAGCAGTTGTTCTAGACAGCGAGGACACAGATGTATAATATGTACAAGCAACTTATGTCTCACAACAATTCAGGAAGACCTGCTGATAAAACGCAAGCATTCAATAATCAACTGCAATGCCCTACTGTCAGCAGAGGTCGCCGATGTCATCATACCTCTACATGTCATCATAGGCAGTGACCACACATCAGGTTTCTACGGGCATGGCAAAAAAAACAAGTATTGCAGAAATTAATTAATGACTCAGAGGCCAGAGAGCTTCTTGTAAGAGTAGGTGAAAGTTGGAGCTAGAGGACAAAGTCAGAGCAAATATGAAGGCATTTTCCTCTCAAAGGTCTATGCTAAAAGTGCAGATGCTACCTGCGCGCAAGCCAGAGCTTCCAAGTGGCACAAAATGAAGAACAAGAGTACGATTCGACTCCCACCTGACGACGACTCGTTGGATCTCCATGTGCAAAGGACGAATTACATTGCGTATTGCCAGCTCCATTACGAGCTGCTAGAGCATCCGTTCCCCATTGGTCACGGCTGGGAAATTCTAAATTGGAAATGCCGACCAGTGTGCCACACCCTACCCCCCTTGCCCAAGCAGCTCAAAACTCGTGGTTGTCCAGATGATAGTGGTGAAGATAGTGGCAGCGATGATGACCTTAACGATAAAACCTTCTTGGAGAACAAATCCGTTGAGAAATTGTCATTGTCTCTCAATTCAAAGTACCATAACCACTCTTATCACGCTCCTTAGAAAATCGCTAAATTGTTGTCTATAAAATGAACACATATCTTCGTATTATTGTTGAAGTTTTGACAATTATTAGATTTATGAGCATTATCTGGTAGCTTACTGTCAGTTTCAAAATTTTATAAACAGGGCTTTCATTTGAGTCTTATATGAAAAAATTTCTACTCGATTTCGAGAAACTGGGTATTCCAAGCTGCAAATCGACGGCCATCTTGGATTCGAATTTAAAAAAAAAAAACGTTCTTATCGCCAAATCGACTTTAGAAACGAATTTCCCCGGGCCCCCAAAACCAATAAAAACCACATACTACGCGATACTTTAGGCTAAACCCTTGCAAAGATAGTGTCAGACGGGCAAAAAGGCAGCCATATGGATTTTGGGCTCTGGCGGAGTATGCCCACACTTTCGCGAGAGGCTTGGGGCTAAATGTTTTATAAAAAACCCTTTTCAAGAGGACAAATCCGTTGAGAAATTGACATTGACTCTCAACGGTCACAAAAGTGTCGGAAATGACCCTACTTTTTTTAAAAACTGCAAGATGGCGGCGTTTTTTTTATAATTTAAGGGTGTTCCTCACGTAGGATTTTTGGGGATTTTTCTGGAGATATACAGGAAGCCCTAATGAACGTATTACAAAAAGAAATCAGTTTTCTAATCACATTTTGGCATTTTTTGAAAACTGCAAGATGGCGGTGATTTTTTCAAAATCGAAGGGTGTTGCCCACGTAGGATTTTTGGGGATTTTTTTTTTTTTTTTTTTTTTTTACAGGGGGCCTAATGAAACGTATTACAAAAAGAATTTAGCTTTCTAATAATTATTTCCGTCCCCGAACCAAATTTCAGTCGAATTTGCCTATACTATTATGCCCAAAGACGTCCACAGCTCTCGCCATGGCTTTTCCTTTGCTAAAACTGCTGTTGACGTGGTCAAATAGCACTGGACACATGGCAACTTGGTAACTCGCTGGCGAATGGGTCTGAACGCCTCAAAGACGTGCGCGACATTATTCTGTAACTGTAAAAGACCTGATCCGTTTCGACTGCATGGCAAGGAGTCCCAAAAGACCATCCACAAACAACTGACTTGGAAATCATGCTAGACAAGAGACTGCCTTTTGGTCCTCACACGAGCAAGGTAGTTGCAAAGGCTACTGGAAAATTGACATCAAATCTATTCATTACTGCGGAGCAGATCGATAGACAATGAAACTAAACTACGTGTTACACCTTTGTCATTCGACTTTCCCTGACGTTATGCTTCGCCCGGGCTGGTCGCAATGTGCAGAGTCCTACATTCAAAGACTTCAGGGCCTTCAAAACAAGGTACTTCGCTTATAGCGGTTGTACATTACTCTACAGCATATCGGCCCTTCACACCGACCTGGGCATCGCCAAGGGGTGAATACCTAGGCCAACTGGATATAAATTTTATTCGAGTCAGTTCACAAATCCGAAAATCTTCGATTCCCAAACATTGCTTGCTTTAGCAGAACATTCCAAATTCGCCCGCAAACGCCACTCTCAAGCAATGAACATCGGTCCTCTTGCCAAGAAAGCGCGGGTGCGATCACAACTTCCGACCGATGACGACTCCATAATCCCTGATATCGAACATTTATCTCAGTGTTGATGTACAATCAAACAATCACCCATCCTCAGTCTGTACATTTACCATTATCCTTCACAAACTTAACATCATAGTGATACGTTTTAACCTTCAACATGCCTTTTCATGATTTTTGTTACTGCCACCTTTAATTCAAACCAAATTGCACGAGAAAACTGTGATAGTTAGCTAGTGTTAGTGAGCCCTAGGTTGGGTTTACACGGCAGTCAAGAGGGCGGACATTCGAAAGTGAACGTAGCGACTGTCAGCTACTCACATTTAATACCTATATTAACTTTATTAAATTAAACCACTATTGGAACTATACTAAGGTGTTATAAATATGCATCCTGAATTATTACACACACATTGACCAGATTTTACACTCGTACAGGCACTGGGACTTTAAAGGGATAAAATCCCCATCTGTTAATGGCCTCAGCCACAAACTACTACAACCTCTCCTAAAATCTGCTCGACCCAGAACAACCCAACAAATCAATACTGAGCCCTAAAATCGCATTTTTAATATCTGCTCAATTCCGGAACAAAATCGAAGAAATTGAGCTTCTAACCAAGCCCCCTATCCCCTGATATCTTTTGCTTCTCGAACACTGGCTTACTCCACACGAATTAACTCCTTTTGCATCTCCGGCTACGCTAATATTGACTTTTTCTGTCGCTCCAAACGTTCATCCATGGAGGTGTCGCAATCCTTCCAAAACCCCACTTCAACCTCTTCCCACCCCTGAAGTCAACCCACTGCACGAAAAAGTGTTTGAATGTGTAGCATTTATGGGCGCTCCTCGGTCATCACTTTTTAATTCTCCCTGTCTCCCGTTCCCCTCTGGTGATTTAAATACATTTCTCTCCAAGCTTGATGAAGTGTTTCATCCTTCTCACCAAGAAATTTCCTAAAGCAGACTTAGTCTTATGCAGTGACCACAATGTGGACCTGCTTTTCCAATCGCCATCCGATCAAAACTGCTCGATCTAGTCCACTCCTTCAATATCATTAAAACCATTGATACACCAACCCGTGTCACTCCCACTAGCAGCTCTCTTATCGACAACATTTTCACTTCTCTCGACCAGCATTGTTTTCCGTCAGCTCTACTGACCCTGGCCTGTCCGACCATCACCTCCTCATTCTCAACCTTTATCTCTCCAAAATCAACCCCCCAAAAATGAAGGTTGAACGTTCTTTCAGTCCCAAAAATACAGACAACTTTCTAACACGGCTAAGTGCAGAAAATTGGCAGTCACTGTCAACTCCTGGGGATGCAGATGTACTCTTCTCTATTTTTTCTTACCACTTTCCTGTATCACTTCAATAAATCATTTCCGCTAAAAAGCTGTCCGTTTTAAACCAAAGTCAATTCCTGGATCACCCCGGAACTGCGATCTGAAGCCCAGACCTTGCGATCCCTTCATTTTGAACTGAATCGTCCAACAACTCGACCAGTAAACAACAATATCGGTGATTTAAAAAAGTCTCATGCTAGAAACATTCGCCAAGCTAAACTCTACTATAACACTCCTTAATATCAGAATCTAAGAAACACCCCCAAAAGCTATTTGGTCCATGAATTAAATCACAGACCCAATGCCCCGAAAACCTAAATGCAACCTCTCTCTTATCGCTAACGGTAAAGTTATATCTGACGCATCATCTCAATGGGGAACTCTTTAATGACTTCTTCATCAACTCGTGCAACCCGGCTGGAAGCCCAAGCATCAATTTCCCTCCCCCTCCTCAAAAACTCTCACGACCTCTGATTGGCCCAACTATCTTTCTCCCCCCAAAACCACTCCAATCGAAGTAGCTACTGTAACTAGGAAAACTTAGTTCCAAACACTCATATGGACTTGACGAGGTGCCAGGCCCCCTTCTTTTCAAATGTATGGACTTTTTTCCGGCCCATTAGCCTACATCATTAATCAATCCTTTTCTGATGGCATTTTCCCCTAAAACCTGAAGGCAGCAAAAATAATCCCCATCTACAAACACAAAGGTAAAAATCTGAGATGACTACTACGACCCATCTCCCTGCTCTCATCTTTTTCCAAAATATTTTAATACATCATGCATGATCGCCCTATCATCATTTCTAAATTATCACAACATTCTCTCCCCTACTCAGCATGGTTTTTTTGAAAAATAAATCCACAACAAGCGCAATCTTCAGTTTTCTTTCCCCTCTCTACTCTGCTTTGGACAAAGGTGACCACGGGGTAGGAGTGTTCAAAACGACAGGGACAAAGGCTTTTGATACAATAAAATCAAAAAAATCTCCTAGAAAAGCTAAATACCTATGCATCCGAGGGGTAGCTTTAGATTGGATTTCCTCTTTTCTCTCCGGCCGCTCTCAAGTAGTCGAAATCGAGACAGCCAATGGTCTTCCGTCCCAAAAACCCGCTCTAAATCTCTGTCCATAGTCTGTGGAGTTTCCCCAGGGTTCCATACTCGGACCCCTAGCCTATATCATATTTTTGTTAATGACCAGGCCACCTTTCTGGATGAGGGTATTCTCACACAATATGCGGATGACTCCAGCCATTTGCTGCCCCTACCTAAACACCATCCTCTCAGGCACTTGCCCCCCTAATCAACAGCCAAGTGGCAAAAATGTTCATCATACAGCCGAGACAATCAACTCTACATCTCGCGCTCTAAAACGGTATACCTATACTTTCACACCCCCAAAGATCCCACTGGCTAGTCCCCTAGTTCATCTAGATTTTGATATAACCCCCCGGGCGCATCCAGTGTAAAGTCCTTGGCCTTGCATTGACCGAAAAACTTGACTGGTCTATCCATGTTTTTGACCATGTTGCCAAACAAAATTTTATCTGGATGCTACTCTATCCGTAAGCTCAAACAAATTGTTCACCCCATATCTTATTGCAAGTCTACTTTGCCCACATCCACTCTCACTTATCCTATGGCCTGCTATTTTGGGGAGCCTCCCCCCAAGTTAATAGAATATTCATCCTCCAAAAGAGAGCGATCGCATTATTTGCGGGGTGTCTCCAGAAAACACTCCTGTAGGGAGCTCTTTTAAGAATTAGGAATTCTAACTCTAGCATGCAACACTCATCCAGTCTGCTGCACTCTTTCTTCGCAAAAAATAGTAACCTCTTCCCTCTCATGCGTCTGTGCACTGCCACAACACAAGACCCATCCTTCACATACATAGGCCGCCCCACCACCTGCGCCTTTTTGCACTAGGCCAGAGTACCTTGCCTTTCCACCCTTTACAACAACTTCCAAAACATAAAAACCCTCCCCCACCCTGCCCTCCTTCAAACCCCAAGTTAAAATATACTCACAGAAAACAGCTTCTACTCGGTTAGTGACTACCTCTCAATGTAAAAATAACAATTATAAATAATGAAAATTAATTAAATAATAAATAATAAACAATTATTATTCTAGCTAAATTCAGCAATAATGATATATCACCTGTTTTAAAGTCCTGTTTCAAAGTCTACGACATTGTAAGTTGTAACATATGATTACTATTTTTTATTATATCCCCTCCATATCATTATGTCTCATACTTTCATCTGTACCATTTCTTGTACCAATTGTAAATCACCTCATTGAACAATTCTCTTCTCCAGTTATACTTCCATAAATTAATATATTATATCAATGTCATTATCATTAAAAGCAACTCGTTATTTTCAAATTCCACTTTTATTATCCTCCCACATTTTTGGCCCTTATCACAAACAATTGTTACTAGATACATTCATATAAATTTTTATTCTTACCACCATTGAGGTGTAGATTTCAACAGTCCACCAATGTTACAATTATTACAATGTATTAATTTATTTTATTTCAAAATTTTTCTTTATTTACTTAATGTACATGATTACTCTGTAGTACTAGGATTACATATACTTATCTGTAGTTACCTTAGGCTATTCCCCTTTTTAGTCAAACATTAACAATGTCCCTGTCAATGAAATAAATTTTTTATCTATCTATCTATCATATTATTCTGCATGCAAAACCTCACCAAGATGGCTCTGGGAGTCAATAACTGATACAGGCAACAAACTTTCCAGTTTGATAGGTATGAGAGTAAAGATCAATTTTCGGAGTAGCCTAAAAATGGGTCCCCATAGAGTGTCCTCCAGTAAGATCTGATTTTGTTAATTGAATATTTTTTATAGAGTTTAAAACGGTTTTTTGGCATATATCTTTATACATACATATTGGTACGGATACGGTTTTACATATTGTAAAAAACATTTTTTTTTTAATCTCAAAAACAAAATGGCGGCCAATTGATTTTTTTATAAAACAAAAATTTTCGGTTATTTTAAGACTAACTGTTTAAAGACACGGCAAAATATTTTCCACGCAATAAATCATGGCGATAAAAATCAGTTTAAGGGGTGGCCCCAAAATAACGTCCCAATTTATGACCTCCATTTGATATTTTACTTATTTAGCAAACTTTGTTCTATATCTCGATTGAAAAGGGATTTACGGGCCAATTAAAAAGAATAAATCAATTTTTTTAAACTAAATTTAATATTGCTAGTAAATATAAAAAGAAAGAAGGCATACAGAAGCTAACAAAATCCAACATGACGGCCTATTACTTATAGCCCTGTGGCATAGCCGGAGATAACCAAGATATACTTCGCTTTATTTATAAAAGCATGACATTAGTCATGATGACCGGGCATAACCTACGGGAAAGGTGATACAAGGATATTATCCTACGCAAAAAATATCCCCAGGAACCCTTAATAATCCAAGATGGCGGCAAAAATAACTGTTCTTTAATTATTGTTTGATTGTTTGATCTTCTAATTAAGAGAAAAATTGCAGGTGCTTAATAGATATTTGAAGTTAAAACTAAATTTTGTATTCTGAAATCCCTAAAATCTAAGATGGGGGCAAAATAATCAATGTTGTTAACAAGGAAACGCTAAAGTCCCGCCGCGTTGATGGATGAGCTTTTTAAAAGTTTTTATTTTGCGGGGGTCGTGGGTATCTTCACTTTTGCAAGTCTTTGTTTGTCCTACGCATTGTAGGTGATTGTTGTCAAGTTTCTGTTGTACTTGTCAATTGGTATTATTTACCTTAAAAACTTATATTTAAAGCTTTATTTCTATGGATTCTGGCTACTTTTTCAACTTTTTCTTTCAAAAGGTACTACATCACCATAACCTTATGTCCATGTATAATATGAACGTTGTAACCCCACCCGTTTGGTCAGAATTGGCCCAAATGGCACGAAAATATCGCACACAAAATTGAAAAAAATCGTAATAGTACGATATTCATGAAAAATATTTCTTCGATTGTACCCAAAAACAAAGCAAGTCTAAGTTCAGAGATTTCAAAGGTCCCCTCCAATTTTCATCAAGATCGGATATGCCGTTTGCCCGTAAGAGCGAACAGACAGAAAAAAAAAAAAAAAAACAAACAACAAACAAAAAAAAAAAAACCCAGAGAAAAATTTTTTTTTTGGGGGTCAGTGAAATTAAGTCTTCGCTTCGCTCATCCAACAAACACTGCTATTCCTTGGTACATGAATTCGGAAAATCTGAACAAAAGGGAAAACCCGGCCAAATTTTGTTGTTAAAAGCCCCCGAGTAGGAGAGCTTTTTAAAGTAACGTGAACATTTTGCATTTTTTTTTGTCCCCCTTGGCGTTTTTAAAGTTCCAGTTCTTGATTGGATTATTTTTAAAAATTTTTAAGTTTTTCTGGATTTTTTAAACTTTTCAAGGTTTTTTTGGTCTCCTTACCATTTAGGTTTTGTTTTAATTTTCTTTGTTCTTTTCCCCAATGGAAAATATCGAAAAAACTTTTATATTAAAAGCTTATTTCTGTGATTCTGGCTAACTTTTAAACTTTTTCTTTCAAAGTACTACTTTACCATAACCTTAATGTCCTTTGTATAATATGAACGTTGTGCCCACCCGTTTGGTCAGAATTGGCCCAAATGGCAGGGAAATATCGCACAAAAAAACAAATAATATTAAAGCATTTCTGAGATTTTTTTCAAATTTCCCACTTACTTTAAAATGTACTACATCACCATAACCTTAATGTCCATGTATAATATGAACGATGTCGCCCCACCCGTTTGGTCAGAATTGGCCCAAATGGCACGAAAATATCGCACAAAAAATCGAAAAAAATAGTAAAAGGACGATATTCATGAGAAATATTTCTTCGATTGTACCCAAAAACGTAGCAAGTCTAAGTTCAGAGATTTCGAAGGTCCTGTAAAATTTTCATCAAGATCGCATATGCCGTTTGCCCGGTAGAGAGCGAAAAAACGGGACAGAATACAAAAAAAAAAAACCAAAAAAACCAAAAAACACCCGAGCTAAATTTTTTGGGGGGTCGGTGAAATTGAAGTCTTCGCTTCACTCGCTTCGCTCGCTACGCTCATCCAAAAATGGCGTCTAAAATGTAATTTTTAGTAATAATTTTGATTTGAATAGTTTTTACTTTATTCAGTTACTATTAGGTAGTGAATACGAATCCAAGGTACAAAATTGTATTTTTCAAATCCAAGCCTTACCAAAAAAACAAGAAGAATGCCATTTGTATATGTTTATACT
The DNA here is from genome assembly GCA_024449915.1 of Sweltsa coloradensis. Taxonomy (NCBI): domain Eukaryota; kingdom Metazoa; phylum Arthropoda; class Insecta; order Plecoptera; family Chloroperlidae; genus Sweltsa; species Sweltsa coloradensis. The sequence continues at coordinate 54,498 of JAMZAV010002655.1, forward strand.
CCGATTTGATTGAGTTTTGGGTAATCTATGTGAATTTTGACCTTAAAATAACACTCGTCAGCTCAATCAGGCTGGATTTGGAAAGCTTTTGTATATTTTTGGCATTTTTACATGTTTGGCCTCAAAATAACATTTGCAAACTCAATCTTCGTATGTTACCCAAAATTCAATCCAATCGGAACATAAAAAGCAAAAAAATATAAATCTAAAATTCCCCTAGACATAATATAAAAGATATAGTATAAAATAGATAAAATATAATTGGATGAGCGAAGCAATGACTTCAATTTCACCGACCCCTCAAAAAATTAAGCTCGGGTGTTTTTTTTTTTTTTTTTTTTTTTTCGTTTTTCTGTCTGTTTGTTTGCTCTCTACCGGGCAAACGGCATATGCGATATTGATAAAAAATTTTAAACGACCTTCGTTTTCTCTGAACTTAGACTTGCCACGTTTTTGGGTACAATCGAAGAAATATTTCTCATGAATATCGTACTTTTACGATTGTTTTCGATTTTAGTGCGATATTTTCGTGACATTAAGGACCGATTCTGACCAAACGGGTGGGGATACTACGTTCATATTTCACTTGCACATTAAGGTAACGGTGATGTATTGAAGTTTGAAAGAAAAAGTTGAAAAAGTTAGCCAGAATCTATAGAAATAAAGGTTTTAATTTGAGTTTTTTGAGGTGTTTAATATTAAAACCTTTATACATTCTGGCTAACTTCTTCAACTTTTTCTTTCAAAAGTCAATTCATCACCCTTACCTCAATGTCCATGTGAAATATGAACGTTGTAGCCTTACCCGTTGGGTCAGAATCCGCCCAAATAGCACGAAAATAAAGATTTTAGATCTTTCTCACAGCCCTGTATGAAAACTTCACAGGAGATTTTTTTATACCTTACTCACAGCCTTGTTACAAACAATTAAAGATCTAACAGACCTAATGATTGCTTTGTATGGGCCGTGTTAATATGTTTTTATTATTTTAATTTAATATTTACATTTTTGGATGAGCGTAGCGAGCGAAGCGAGTGAAGCGAAGACTTCAATTTCACCGACCCCCCAAAAAAGTTAGTTCTGGTGTTTTTTGGTGTTTTTTTTTGTTTGTATTTCTGTCTGTTTGTTCGCTCTCTACCGGGCAAACGGCATATGCGATCTTGATGAAAATTTGACAGGACCTTCGAAATCTCTGAACTTAGACTTTCTACGTTTTTGGGTACAATCGAAGAAAATATTTCTCATAATATCGTACTTTTACGATTTTTTTGTGCGATATTTTCATGCCATTTGGGCCAATTCTGACCAAACGGGGGGGCTACAACGTTCATATTATACATGGACAATAAGGTTATGGTGATGTAGTACATTTTAAAGAAAAGTTGAAAAAATTAACCAGAATCTAAAAGAAAATAAAGCTTTTAATATAAGTTTTTTTATTTTTTGTGCGATATTTTCGTGCCTTTTGGGGCCCATTCTGACCAAACGGGTGGGGCTACAAACGTTCATATTATACATGGACATTATGGTTATGGTAATGTGTACCTTTTGAAAGAAAAAGTTGAAAAAGTTAGCCAGAATCCATAGAAATATAGCTTTTAATATACGTTTTTTACGATGAATAATACCAATTGACAAGAAACAATAGAAGCTTGACAACAATCACCTACAATGCGTAGGCAACAAATCAAATCACTTGTAAAAGTAAAGATATCTTACGCAAACTAAAAACTTCAAAAAGCTCATCCATCAACGCGGCGGGACTTTAGCGTTTTCCTAGTAAAATTAAAAAGCTCATCCATCAACGCGACTAAAAAAAGCGTTTGCGAAGCTTCCTAGTACAATTAATTTTAGTGATTAATCATCTCAGAAATATTTTCGTCTGGTCTGCTCTGTTGGTAAGTTTGATACAGCTAGATGTAAAAGCAGTCCAAATTGCATACTCTGTAAAAAACAAATCGTATAATACTGTGTCTGGTCAATTAAAACACATAGTTTCATTTATTCGTTTTAAGAGTATTTGTATTTATTTCCCAAATTTTTTGATAAGTCACATTTTCGAAAAAACAGCTTTCTGACACGGAAGCAATGTCTATGTCACTCTTATAATGTAACTGATACAATACTGTTCTTATCGTATATACTTTTCAGAGCTGCCCAGCCCCAGTTCAAGGTAAATGCAACCAGGCAGACAAGAGGGCAAGCTAGGAGGGACATCTACGACCACAACCACACCAGTGCTAACAACAGGACCAATATCTCGGAGCTGAGGGTTTTACCACAATCTATTTATAAATGTATTGAACAATAAATTACCACTGCATTCTAAAGAACAGTTAATTTAAATCTCAAACTTCCTTTCGTTGCGTTGCACACCCAGCTTCTATGTATTTTAAAGAGTATCATTGACGAAACAATGATGAAATGTCAAACAGTTCAGTAACCTCATGCCTTACACAGATGTTCTAAGTAACACAATACAAATACAATATTAAGGTCAATGTTCAATATTATGTAAGTGTACTATGTATCGATACAGGTACTACATTTTGCTCTGAATTATAAAAAGTTAATGAAGAAATATATAGCATTTTCCAATGATTTTTCCAATAAATTTTGTATTTCTGTGAAACAATAATAATTGGATGAGAAGACTTCAATTTCACTGACCCCCCAAAAAATTTAGCTCGTTTTTTTTTTTTTTTTTTGTATTTTTTGTCTGTTCGCTCTCTACCGGGCAAACGGCATATGCGATCTTGATGAAAATTTCAAGGGGCTTTTGAAATCTCTGAACTTAGACTTGCTACGTTTTTGGGTACAATCGAAGAAATATTTCTCATGAATATCGTACTTGTACGATTTTTTTTCGATTTTTAGTGCGATATTTTCGTGACATTTGGGCCGATTCTGACCAAACGGGTGGCGCTACAACGTGCATATTTTACATGTACATTAAGGTAATGGTTATGTATTGTTTTTTTGAAAGAAAAGTTAAAAAAGTTAGCCAGAATCCATAGAAAAAAAGGTTTTAAAATTAGTTTTTTTTAGGTTTATAATAACAACAACAAGTAACAATAGAAAACTTTGACAACAATCACCTACAATGCATTCACAAAGCACTTGCAAAGAAAAAGTGGTCCCACGCAACCTAAAAACTTTCAAAAAAGCTCATCCATCAACGCGGCGGGACTTTATCGTTTTCCTAGTTTCGTCATAAAACATTATTTCTTTACGCGTGCACGGGATTAACTGATTTCCTTTGACGAAAATGCTTATGTGGTGAATACAAAATTAAACACATTAAACTAGGAGTTTGCAAACTTTTAAGTATGTAGCATTAAAGGGCAGTAACGGACGAACGACTCAAGATAACGCGTTATATCTTGCACGAGGTCTTCATTAAAGGGGAATCCCTAGACCCAAATATGATTTCTAAGAATGCTGCAAAGACGTCTGAAAAGTAAGTAGAATGTAAAACGGGCTTAATAAGAGAGCGGATTATTTTTTGAAATTTTTTTGACGGGGCATAACCACAGAATCAACAATTATATTCAAATTACTGGAATCAGTTGTTCAAGTTCAAAATTGAATTAATTGCAGCGGTTTTTTGTATATTGTTTCTACACTCCTTTATCTACTAGGAAAACGCTAAAGTCCCGCCGCGTTGATGGATGAGCTTTTTTAAAGTTTTTAGTTTGCGTAGGATATCTTTACTTTTGCAAGTGCTTTGTTTTTCTGCCGACGCATTGTGGTGGGTTGTTGTCAAATTTCTATTGTTTCTTGTTAATTTTTTATTATTTAACGTAAAAATCTTACATTAAAAGCTATATTTCTATGATTCTGGGTAACTTTTTCAACATTTTCTTTCAAAAAGGGACTACATCACCATAACTTTAATGTCCATGTATAATATGAACGTTGTACCCACCCGTTTGGTCAGAATTGGCCCAAATGGCACAAATATCCACAAAAATTAAAAAACGTATATTAAAAGCTTTTTTTCTCTCATTCTGGCTAACTTTTTCAACTTTTTCTTTCAGAAAGCAAAACATCAATGACCTTAATGTCCCCTGTGAAATATGAACGTTGTAGCCCCACCGTTTGGTCAGAATTGGCCCAAAAAGGCACGAAAATATCGCACTAAAAATCGAAAAAAATCGTAAAAGTACGATATTTATGAGAATATTTCTTCGATTGTACCCAAAACGTGGCAAGTCTAAGTTAAGAAAAACGAAGGTCGTGTCAAATTTTCATCAAGATCGCATATGCCGTTTGCCCGGTAGAGAGCGAACAAACAGACGAAAAAACAAACAAACAAAAAAATACAAAAAAACAAAAAAACAACCGAGCTAAATTTTTTGGGGGGTCGGTGAAATTATTGAAGTCTTTGCTCCGCTCATCCAACAACCTAAATATAAGGATTATTGGTTTTATATGGTTTAAGGCGTTGCAAGATTTTTTCCGTAAAACGGTACAAAATTTGAAATTGTACCGGCAGGCGAAAAAAATTGTGCAACGCAAGAAACCATATAAAACCAAAAATCCTTTTATTTAGGTTGTAGATAAAGGAGTGTAGAAATAATATACAAAAAAAAACCCCCTTTGAGACGAAATTAAATTTGTTAAGGGAAACACGTCAAAAAAATTTAAAAAAATTAATAAACTTAATTAACCTTTTTTCTTTATTTTTTTTTAATTTTCTAATTTTAAATTTAGAAATTCATTTTTGTCTTTTGGGGTTCCCCTTTTTAAAAATTAATTTTATGGGTTTGCAAAAAGATTAAGATATAAAAAAAAGCTAAAGTCCGCGGTTAAAGGAAAATGAGATTTTTATATTTTTTTTAACGTCAAATCTTTACTTTCAAATTCTTTGGTTGTTGCCAAAAAATTAAAAAAGATTGTTGTAAGGGGTTTTATGTTTTTTGCAATGATTTTTTAAATTAAAAAAATTAAAAAAGCTTTATTTTTTTATGGAAAAATTTTCTTGGCTAACGTTTTTTTAATTCTTTCAAGGCCTCCCAAAAATTTTCCATGGATATGGTTTAGCCCCACCCCTTGGCAAAAGCCCAAAATCAAAAAAGAAAAAAACAAAAAACTTATATTTGTTTTATTTTTAAAAGATTCCCCGGCTTAACTTTTTAATTTTTCTTTAGAAAGCCCAAAAAACAAAAAAATACCTTTATGTCCCCATGTTATATTTAGACGTCTTGTAGCCCTAAAACCTTTGGGTCAGAAATTTCCCCAAATTGAATATTTGCAACCAATTTAAGAAAAAAATCGTAAGGGCGTTTCAATGAGAATATTTTTGTTGGGGGCAAACCTTTTTAAGTCTTTGTTTTGGAGATTTAAGTGTTGGCAAATTCATTGTTTTTTGTCATTTTTTTTCCTTTCCCTATAAAAGCAAACAAACGCAAAACTTTTTTTCAAAAAAATCACCCACAAATTTGGGGGGTCATAAATTGAATTTTCGCCCCGTTGTCGAAGGCCCCAATGGACAAATATTAAAAAAAACCAAAACATTTAAAACTATGACCAAATTTAAATTTTGTTTCAAAACCCCAAAAAAACCAAATTAATGCCCGTGAAAAACTTGTTTGCGTTTGGGCATAATCTATCCTTCCTTAAAAAATTTTTACTTTTTTACCCTTTTTGTTGGCCCCAAAAATAGAACCTTTTCCTGACAATTTTTGTCCCTTCCGGCCCCGGGGCGCAGTAACATAAGAAAATAAAAATTATAACAAAACCCAGCGAATTTGGGGGGTAAAAGTCTTGGTTAAAAAAAATTTTTGTCGCAGTAAAAATAAAAATATTCATTCATGTGTGTTTGTAAAAGGAAAAAAAATTTATCTTTTAAAAACAAAAAAATAATTCGTGAACTTGTTTCGTAGCCTAACCCTTATAAATTAAAGGTTTGCCCAAAAGTATTTTCCTAGGCAATTTTTTTGCCCAATTGGCCATGGAGTAGGGGCCAAATCATTTTCCCAAAGAAGAACCAAACATGGTAAATATTTTTGCCAAAATAAACATAGTATCCAATAGTGTTTTTGTGCAATAAGAAATAATTATTCCTTAAAAAAATACAAAAATAACTTTTATTCTATTGAAGACATGGCACTGAATTCTCCTAACCATTTGGTCACTTAAGATATCCATGGCACTGAATTGTTAACCATATGGTTGCTAAATGGTTAATTAAAGTATCCACATAGTGGCCACATGGTCAACTAAATCTATCCATATGGTTACTAAAGATATCCATATGGATGCCCGTAGCATCTGTAGCGCGATCTAGGAGCGAAATATGTAGGCTAAACGAAAAAATAAAATAATTAGTTTTATATAATGCCGATTACATGTAGCTATTTCGTCGTTATTTCTGACACCAGTTGATTGCCTGTAGGTGGAAACACAACATATATTAATTGCAAGTAATTAAAGTTTCAAGTTAGCTGTCTCGAACTCGCTCCAGCAGGGACTCTCGATCTGTAAACCAAGCATATAACCGTTGCGCTACGGACGATGCTTGGATGCAACTGGAATAACCGCCTATAGATTCAATAGCAAATCTACTTTTCTATCGTTGTTATTGTGCGCTTGCTTTGTGACCTATTAGCCCAGGAGTGGAAGAAAATTTTGTATGGTGTACCCGGACAAAATTCCGAACAAGCTGAAATTTTGCACACATGTTCAGTTGATCATTCTTAACAATAGTTGAAAAGTCCCCTAAGCTCCGCCGCGTGCGTCTTGAGATATAGTGACAAAAGGGCGTAAGTGCCAAAAATTTATTATTTTCAATTTCAACCATTTTTTTGCACTAATATCTACAAATTATTAAATATTTCTACGAAAGTAAAGTTGAAATCAGTCATGAGCTTCGACCCATGCGTGGCAAGAGGGCGTAAGTGCCAAAAATATGACATTTTCAATAGTTTCAATACATTTTGACATACGTATGTGCAACTGCAAATTATTATGTATTCATACGACGGAAACGTGAAATTGTTCCCTTTTCTTCGACCAGTGTGTATTGACACATGGTGGCATAACGGCGTAATTGACAAGGATATGTTATTGTCAGTTTCAACAAACTTATTGACATTCATATATGTAAATTATTTTTGTATTTGAACGAGACAAAAGTAAACATCTTCCCCGAGCTTCGTTGCTGGCGCCTTGATAATTAGTGGCAAAAGGGCGTAACTGACTTCATAATTCAGTATTTAATATAAAAAGGGCTTTTGACATTCAACTACGTTTATTGTAACATATGAATACCATACAATGGACACTCAATGCAAAATCCATGCATGCTGACTGACTTACTATGGCCAGCTTGTATGTACAGAACCATTACAAAATCGTTGTAAGTAGAAGATTGGACATAACCAAATTTATAAAATATTTACCCCGACATTCTCAAACGGCATGCATAGAAATATTTAGGCGAAGATCTGGTGTGTTTTGAACTGGAAAGTTGTAATATATTGAAAGCTTGAAAAACTCATCTCATGTTAAAAATAATAAAACAGATTTTGAAAGGGATTCGAGCAGGAGCTGTGGACAACCTTGCTTGGGCTTGGCTGTCTGTAGTGTCACATCACTACAGATCATGAGCCGTGACTCTTGATGTAATATAGTGGCAAAATGGCAATAACCAAAAAATTGTTGAAAATGGCAAAATGGGTCACAAAACTAAATAATTCAGTCATATGATTTAAAATATTTGCTTGTACGATTGCCAGTAGTCAGAAGGGTGTCTTCCCCGACTGCCAATTCCCCTAAGCCCAACGACCTTTTTTTTCCCCTAACACCAACATTTATACCTGCCTATGAAGAACATGCTACACGGGGTGAAAGAAGGGGCGTTGTTGGTGTTACGGGAATTTCTGAATTCCCCTAACACCAACACCGTATGGGTATTTAGACCTAGTCGTTGTTGGTGTTACGGGAATTTCTGAATTCCCTTAACACCAACAACGTATGGGTATTTAAACCTAGTAGTGAGAGCTGCAGAAAGGGGAAAAACACTAGAATATTGCAAATCCGGATACCAGCGCGAAATTTTGCATGGGGGTAGATAAAAATATCACAATTAAAAATCCGCCGGGAGGCAAGCGATATCTCACCCCCAACACCCCCTAAATCATCCCCTAAAATTAGAATAATTTATAGCTCTAACCCAAAAAAGAATTTTTATTCAAATTAGTTATTAAAATTGTGTATTAATGTGTTTTAACCCAATCAGCCTATTCTCATTTCCAAAATCACATTTTTTCAACCCCCATCCCTAATAGTTTATATTATTTTTACCTTGATTTCCAGCATTCACCAGTGAGGCACCTAGTGAGTTATCAGCATGAAATTTGGCATGATGGTACATAATAACCTGAAAAATAATAATCCGCCGGGAGGCAAGCGATATTTCACCCCTATTGTTCTCTACCACCCTTAACTTTGGGAAAAACGTAAGGTAGTATTTAATAAATTTTGAATATTTCAATTGCTGATTAAAATTATGTGTCGATGTGTTATAGTCCAGTCTACAAATCATTCATACAAAACAAACAATTTTTTCACCCCCAACCCTAATAATTATACTTTTAGTGACAAACACTGTTTAGTAAGTTACCAACGTGAAATTTGGCATGGTGGTAGATAAAAATATAAGAATTACTATTCCGTTGGGAGGCAAACGATATTTCACCCCTAGTGCCCTCTATCATCCCTTAAAATTGGAATTAGTACTAGGTCGTATTCTATACATTGTAATTATTACAATTATCCAATAATATCATATTATTATCAAGCATGTTTCGATCCAATCAACCTAATTTCTCATGTTTTTTCGTCCCCCACCACTAATAGTGATTTTTTGATCAACACTTACCAGCGTAAAATTTGGAATGGTGGTAGATAAAAATATAAGAATTACTTTTCCGTTGGGAGGCAAACGATATTTCACCCCAAGTTCATCCCTTAAAATTGGAAAGTGTTTAATATTTTTTTTTCATGGGTGGTTATCTGGAAGAATGTATTCAATTAAAAATCAAATTAAAATTCAATTCAATTCATTTATGTGTTGAATAGTAACTTATTTAGATTAAAATGAAAAAAATGGGAAAAAAATTTGGGGGGGAGTTTGGATTTTTTTTAAGTAAGAGATTATGTTCAGACTATGGGGTAGGAATGCACAAACTGTAAGTTGCGGAACTTTGACGTAGGTATTCTCAGAACATCATTTTTTAATACAAAGTACATTTTTCTCAGGAACTATACATTCAAATGTCTTGAAAGTTTAGAGCATGTAGATATATTGAGTCTTAAAACTTTGCCCCTTTCAATAATACAATTTTGTGTTACTTTTAATTATAATAATTCAAACAAGTGTTAAAATATTTTTAAAAAATGTACACTAACTACATAGATAAATTAATTACAACTAGGCCGCTTCGCGAACGCTTTTTTCAGTCGCGTTGATGGATGAGCTTTTTTTAAGAATATTTCTGTCCAATGATTACGTTTTTATGTGGAATCTCTTTATTTTGCTATAGTTACTTGATATTACATGTTCATTATACACCTGTAAAAGGCTTATATTAAAACCTTTATTTCTATGAATTTTGACCAACTTTTTCAACTTTTTATTTCAAGAGGCACTACATCACCATAATTTTTATGTCAATGTAAAATATGAACGTTGTAGCCCCACCCGTTTGGTCAAAATCGGCCCAAATATCACGAAAATATCGTATTAAAAACCGGAGAAAAAATCGAAAACGTACGATTTCTATAAAGAAATATTTTCAAATGTCTCTAAAATCATAAAATATATGATTTCAGTGATTTTAAACGTTCCTATAAAGTTTCATCAATATCAGAGTAGCCGTTTGCCTAATATCACGAAAATATCACACTAAAAATCGAAAAAAAATCGTAAAAGTACGATATTGATGAGAAATATTTCTTCGATTGTACCCAAAAACAATACAGCTTTAAGTTCAGAGATTTCGAAGGTCCCCTCCAATTTCCATCAAGATCGCATATGCCGTTTGCCCGGTAGAGTGCGAACAAACAGACAAAAAAACTAACAAAAACAAAACACCCGAGCTATTTTTATTGGGGTTACGTAAGTAAAAAACAAACAAAAAAACACAAAGTCAAATTGAAGTCTTCGCTTCGCTCATCCAATTAAATATAGTTTCCAACTACATTCTCGGGGTATGAAAGATGGTAAGTGTAAACAATTAAATTCTAAAACTAGGGGAAAAAAAACTCTAGTTGGTATGGTTATTTTTTTAAATGTACCTTAGTTTAACATACGTAAGATACAAACTGCCGGTCCCCTTAAATAAACTTAAACTATTGAATTTTAATTTGATTTTTAATTGAATACATTCTTCCAGATAACCACCCATGAAAAACCAATCATTGAACACTCTTTCCAATTTTAAGGATGTACTTGATGTGAAATATCGTTTGCCTCCCAACGGAATAGTATTATAGTATTATATTAGTATTATTGGATGAGAGAAGCGAAAACTTAAATTTCACCGACCCCCCAAAAATTTAGCTCGGTTTTTTTTTTTTTTTTTTTTTATTTGTTTTTTGTTTTTTTTCGTTTTTCTGTCTGTTCGCTCTCTACCGGGCAAAACGGCATATGCGATCTTGATGAAAATTTGACACGACTTTCGTTTTCTCTGAACTTAGACTTGCCACGTTTTTGGGTACAATCGAAGAAATGTTTCTCATGAATATCGTACTTTTACGATTTTTTTCGATTTTTAGTGCGATATTTTCGTGCCATTTGGGCCAATTCTGATCAAACGGGTGGGGCTACAACGTTCATATTTCACATGGACATTAAGGTTATGGTGATGTATTGCTTTCTGAAAGAAAAAATTGAAAAAGTTAGCCAGAATCGAGAGAAATAAAGCTTTTAATATACGTTTTTTGACTTTTTGTGCGATATTTTCGTGCCATTTGGGCCAATTCTGACCAAACGGGTGGGGCTACAACGTTCATATAAACATGGACATTAAGGTTATGGTGATGTAGTACCTTTTGAAAGAAAATGTTGAAAAAGTTAGCCAGAATCCATAGAAATATAGCTTTTAATGTAAGATTTTTACGTTAAATAATAACAAATTAACAAGAAACAATAGAAACTTGACAACAACCACCTACAATGAGTCGGCAGAAAAACAAAGCACTTGCAAAAGTAAAGATATCCCACGCAAACTAAAAACCTTTAAAAAAAGCTCATCCATCAACGCGGCGGGACTTTAGCGTTTTCCTAGTAATAATAACAATTCTCATCTTGGTAAAAAATGTCCAAATTTGAAAATTATGGGAATTTGTGCTTGAACTATAAGCGAAACAAATTTCCGAAAAAAGAACCTATTTTTATTTCAGATTATTGCATTTTAATTGGATGAGCGAAGCGAAGACTACAATTTCACCGACCCCCCAAAAAATTTAGCTCGGGTGTTTTTTTTCGTCTGTTTGTTCGCTCTCTACCGGGCAAACGGCAGATTCGATCTTGATGAAAATTGAAGGGGACCTTCTTTATCTTTGAACTTAGACTTGCTACGTTTTTGGCTACAATCGAAGAAATATTTCTCATGAATATCGTACTTTTACGATTTTTTACGATTTTTAGTGCGATATTTTCTTGACATTTGGGCCGATTCTGACCAAACGGGTAAGGCTCCAACGTTCATATTTCACATGGACATTAAGGTAATAGTGATGTATTGCTTTCTGAAAGAAAAAGTTAAAAAAAGTTAGCCAGAATCTATAGAAATAAAGGTTTTAATATGTTTTTTATTTTTTGTACGATATTTTCGTGCCATTTGGGCCAATTTTGACCAAACGGCTGGGGCTACAACGTTCATATTATACATGGACATTAAGGTAATGTTGATGTAGTACCATTTAAAAAAAAGTTGAAAAAGCAAGCCAGAATCCATAGAACACCAAATTAATGTCAGTTAAGTGCCATGTTTCGGATGTATCTTGAGGATGATGACCTTCAAGTCTTCAATATGTTGCCGGCTGATAATCAGGCAATAGTAGTCAGAAGGGCATATACGCCGTCGTTTTTCCAGGAATCCTTAATTACTGTCGCCAGACTAATGAGTTCCGGCCGCGAGACTCAAGAGCCTCGCAGCCAAACCTAACACCCCGAACACCCCCCTCCCCTCCCCTCCCAACCCACCCTCCCCGTACCCCGTACCCCGTACCCCGTACCCCGTAGTATTTGTAATATTCGCAGTTGGGATTCGAACCCAAATGCCACATAAGGGTGCCTGTCCACCCCTTCCGCCCCCGTCCCCGTTCCCCCCCCGCCGCCCCCCATTCTCGTTTTCCACCCCTACAGTATTCGCAATATTCGCAAGTGGATTCGAACCCAAATGCTACGTAAGGGGTGCCTGTCATCCCCTCCGTTTCCTCCCCCCGCCCCCCGTTCCCGTCCCCCGTTCCCCCTCCCCGTTCCCGTTCCCCGTTCCCGTTCCGCCCGGGGCAAACGAGACACTCGTAAGTGAAGTGCCGAGTAGATACAAATTTACGTTAATTGTGGATGTCATTGATGCCTGGGCTACAAACTTAATAATATCGAGTACAAAAGGCTCGTTTATTCTTAGGGATTCGAATTCAATAATTCGTGGGTTCGAGCCCCGCATGCATACGTTGGTTTTCACTTCACAGACTCGACTGACTGGCTGGCTGGCGCTGGCTGGTTGCTCGCAATGTGTAAACAAGGTCATTATCAAAGTGTCATACGTGTGTTACGCAATACACTTCGCCCTATAATACGGATAGAATATGTTTCTTCTCGACCACAGAAATCACACACACCACTTCGTAAGCTAAATGCGTAAATAGTTCTAGGAATCGAGGTAATTAAATATACTATTTATCCTAAATACATTTTGGTTTGTTTTGCAAGTGCACTCCTGCGTAGGATTCGAACCCAAACGCCACATAAAGAGATGCGTGTCCACCCCCTCCGCCCCCTATTTATTATTTTATTCCATTTAGATTCTGATTTAATGGGGAGTAAAACGAGACACTCGTAAGTGGAGTGCCGATTAAATAAAAATTTACGTTAATTGTGGATATCAGCGATTCAAACTCAATAATAATAATATCGAGTATACAAAAGGCTCTTTTATTCTTAGGGATTCGAATTCAGTAATTCGTGGTTCGAGCTCCGCATATTGTCTTATTGCATTATTTTGTAAATATTTCATTGTATGTATTGTTAGTTATTTTTATTTATGTTGGTATTGTAGTAAGGCAGTCGGACACCACAAGTGTTTTGGGCTTCAAGCCCTCTTCTGGCTGCCTGTCTTTGTTTTGTACATATTCAAAGGCAAATAAATAATAATAATAATAATAATAATAATAATAATAATAACGCATGCATTCTTCGATTGTCACTGCACAGACTCGACTGGCTGGCTACTCGCAAGATGTAAACAAGTCATTATCCATGTGTCATTAAATTGCAAAACAAGACATTACGACATTCCGTCCATCGCGAGATGGTAGAATGATTCTAATTTTTTTTATCCTAAATACATTTAGGTTGAATGTACTATTCATCTTAAATATATTATTAGCAGATGGTAGGTTAGGCGAGAAGAAAAACAACTACATTTATTTTCCTGAAAATATGTATATGTAAGGATATGGATTTAAATATACCGATTAAATTCATTTTCTACACATTTATTGATAAAGGTTACATAGGCAGATTATTAACGTCACACACACACACACGTGTATATAAGCAGTTTGGATATCTATATTATGATTATAGGAGGATAGGATATTAAATTAATAAGGAAGGTAATCTTACAATAATTAATTGTACAATCATCATTAGCGCAAATAAATTTATAAAATAAGATTACCTTTCTCATAGATGACTAGGATAAAAATTGAACTTTAAAAAAAATGTCATAATATTTGTGTTGACTTTGTTTTTATTTTATAAATATACATCAAAATATATTTGAAAATGATGATGTGGGAAGCTTGCTGTTGATAATTAAAGTTAAGTTTAAGATTGAACATATACCCAGAGAAAGAAAAATTAAACAACCCACAAAAATCAAATTTAAACTTCAATAAATTCGAGGAGGTCTGTGGCCGAATAATTGCCGAATTTAATTTTCCTTTGTAACACAAAATAATATTTTTCTCATTGTATTCTTCAATTTGCTCATCTGAAAGCTTGGCGAACCTTGCGGGAATGAAATATGAGTGTCCGTCTTCGCACGTCAAAATCACCCGCCGTCCATAGGTAGTATCCATTGTAGCCCATTTGGTAATTAGTAGTTTGGTATCAACTGATAGTTCATCCAATCTTCTGTATTTTGTGGAAGCAGCCCTCAGTTGGTTTTAAAACGTCCATCTAGGGATGAACGATTAATTTAATTTTTAACATAAAAAAAAAAAAACAACACAAAAACATTTTCTCAGATTCAGAAAACTCTATCATGTCAGTAAGAGCAAGACCGCCATTGTGACACGTCTTCCATATTCCATTCTGATACACAACATTTGAACAATATGTCTTGTTTACGAACGTAAGTGATTGTAATGCTTGCAAAATAATTATGAAGACCTAACAAAACAGAATATGTGAATTCAAATGTACTTACATTACAATGATGTAAAAGAATGCAAATTTGTAATTTCGTTCTATTTTCTTCAAGAAGAGTAATGCACTTGTTAAATATTGTATTTTAAATCTAGTCACGACGAAGGTATAATCAATTATGAACACTAATTTCAAAACAATTGTATGTTATAATCGTCGACTGCGTATAATTGACACTCGTTATCAAAACAAACATAATTTTAAGTATCGATTAGGATAGAAATAGAAAGATACAAATTGTTTTCCTTGGAAAAACGATCAAGTTCCTCAAATTTCTTGGAATTCTTTGCACTAATTTAGATGACAGCGTACAGTTGACACTACTTGTTATCAAAATAAATACTAAGTATCGACTAGAATAGATTGATTCTCTTGAAAAACAATCAAGTTGTTCGAATTTCTCCGAATTCTTCGGTGGGTGTCATTAGGCAGGTCTAATGCTTGATCAACAATTACGACATCGTATGGTTGTTTTTGTGATTCTTGTGTAATGACTGCGTATATGTTGTTGGTCGTTAACAAAATAAAATTGAAAATCAAGAATAAAATAAAATAAAATAAGAGAGAGAGAGAGAGAGAGAGAGAGAGAGAGAGAGAGAGAGATCACATTGTTTACGATGGCGTCCAGCGAATTTCCTGGAATTCTCCAGAATATTACACCTCATTAGACTTGATCTGTAATATATATTTTCAATATTCGACCTGCCGTATCATAATTAAATTGTCAGTGTTCCATAATAGGAGTAATCATCGAAAGAAGAAGTAAAAATCATGGATAATTGGAACGACGATTTGTTCAACGAGCTGCTAGGGTAAGTCAACAATAATTAATAAGTATTACTACTCGATTTACATAATTTAATAATATCGTTTATTTTATTTATTTATTTATTATTTTTTTTTAGCGAGTGCAACGGAGATGAAATAGTAATTTTTTCGGAGAGCGATGACGAGAGCGAAGGTCACGGAGCGAGAGTTGCAACCATCGAGGCCTTCCTCCGTGGCACCGACACCGACGATGCCACTCTCGAATCGGAACCTTTGCCATCGTTCTCCTAGGCGTTTGGTCGTGGGTTCGAGTGGTGAGTGCAAAACGTATGCTTTATTATCGTGTTTCAAAGTTCCAATTAATTAATTATGACTTTCAATACAGAAAGTTCAGGTTCGATTCCTACTTTGATTCTGAAACGGTTAATAAAAGTATTGTTTTGCGGTTTCAGGGGAAGAGAGCTGTGGGACGAGGACGCCTTCATCGCTGCTGCTGAAGCTATTGAATGTGAAGAAGCCGAACGCTCCAGGCAGCAGCAGCAATGGAGGACAGGTCACAAGCGTGCTGCGGAACAACAGCAACAATGGCGGAACATTTTTGCCAAACGCCATTGTTGCAACATGTTGCAGCAGCATTGTGAATGGTGAGTTAAGAATAAAACATTCAGTAATTCATACTTGAATATTAGCGTGAACGGGGAACGTAAACTAAACGAATGTTTGTTGTGCTTGTAGTGATCAGGACGAAGAAAATGGCATCCTTGCTGAGGCTGCTACAAACACCGACAGGGCCTGGATGGGGAGTCCCCAACCAGGTCCGAGCGGAATGCAGTAGCAGCATCGCGACGATACCATTGTTAGAACGTTAGTAAACTTCCATGTTCTTCATAGTTGCGTGCTAGCGTTTTATACGCACTTCTATTATAATTATTTGGTTACAGAAACGACAGTTCTTCGTCCTCGTCCTCGTCATCGCCTCAATCCCACTGGGGTGGGGGAAGAGTCGGATCCCAAGGATTCACTGTTATCGGGCAAATGACGGATATTACAAACGGTCAAGTCAAAGTAAAAAGATGTCATATTTAGGATCAACCCTTTGCCTGACAACACGAATCTAGATGAGTGGTTGGAAGAGGTGTTCGATAATCTGATCAAATACCTACGTGGTAATATTGCCGACCACTACAGGGTAGACTAAAAAATAAAACAATTTAGCATCGCCCGAGCAAGCCTATAGGCTCAACATATCGTCATGTCGATCAACTCGACGGCTCCGTCATCAAGAATCATATATTTGCCGTCGTTCAGTCCAACGCGGATTTTCTTGCAACAGGTCCATTTATACCTTTGGGTTTACCAAAATTCCGTCGGGTTTAGGAAGACGCGTTCAGCAGATGGAGTCGTGGAGCGTGTTTCGACACAAGTCTAGAGGCATCATTTGTATAGAAAACACTGATAATCTATGCCTCGCACGTGCACTCGTTGTTGCCAAAGCCAAGGTGGACGGTGATGTGAGATTGTTTGATCGTTTGCGGCGATATAATGCACCTCAGAAGGATGCTGCACTCGTCCTGTGTGGTCAGGCTGGCGTCGACCTGAGTCAGGGTGGTGACTAAACGAGGTGCGTATGTTTCAGACGCTGTTGCACAATTATTCCATCACTGTCTTTACCGAGCGCGATGGCAGCGACGCATTACACGTGGACCAGAATCCACTGACGAGCATCCACGCAAACACATTGATCTGATCCTCATTGATGGTCATTTCGATGTGATTTCAAAATTAAATTGCGCTTTTGGAAAAGAATATTACTGCCGTTCTTGCATGCAGTCGGCAAGTAGAGACTACAGGCATAGGTGCGTGGGTGCGTGCAATGCCTGCGAGGTTGTCGGATGCACCAACACACCAGTGGACAATGATGATCAAATGCATCAGCGGTGTGCCGACTGTAAAGTGATGTTTCACAGTCGGCAGTGCCACGACAATCACAAAATCAAAAAGTATTTCGGCCATAAAAAAGTCCAAGTGTGACATTGTAAAATTTCTGCGAGGACTGCGAAAAGTTTTACAAGATAGACAGAAAAACATAATCACGTGTGTGGCATGGCCTATTGTAGTGTGTGTCACGTGGAGAGACCAGTCACACATCCGTGTTTTATGCCGGTATCGCAGCCACCGCGGTTTCCAAAAAAACTATTGTACATCTTTTTCGATCTTGAATGTACACAGATACTTCCTTTTGAGGGAAGACTAAATTGTTTCGAACAGTACCGAATTTGTGCATATCGCAACAGGCGTGCGAGGCTTGTTACGATTTGGAAATCGAAAATTGCCCATCGTGCGGCCTTCGGGAACGAGTGTTCTTGGTGAACACACGATCGGCGAATTTGTAGATTACCTCATGATAAGTAGGCCCGGCTTCACCGAGTTACGTATCGTGGCGCACAATTTCAAGCGGTACGATGGCCAGTTCCTCTTAAGGTATATGGCAAAGAAAAAATAGTGGAGGCCCGAACTTTTGATGAGGCATAGTCACGTGTTGTCTTATTCAAATCGATAAGTGTTGTTTCATACACTCTTTGAACTTCTTTCAAACGGGCCTATCGAAACTTCCCCGAATGTTAAGCCTACCAGCCGACCTCGCCAAAGGCTACTTTCCGTATCTCATGAACCATCCGCAATACTACGACTACGACGGAGACATGCCCGACATGGCACTTTACGGCTCAGATTCCATGAGCGTCAGCGATCGTGACGCTTTCGTGCGCTGGTACGAGGAGCAGGTAGCGGCGGGTGCACGATTTAATTTCAAACACGAACTGGAATCCTACTGCCGTAAAGATGTGGAAATTCTGCGTCGGGCATGTGTCAAGTTTAGACGAGACTTTCTGGACGTGACCGGCGTGGATCCCTTCGGAGAGGCTATCACCATGGCAAGTGCGTGTATGTTGGTCTTTCGGCGTAAATTCCTCGAGCACGGTGACCTAATCGGCATTGCTCCTCGAGGAGGATATCGTCTGGCGGACCGACAATCGCACGTCGCTCTCATGTGGCTCGAGTACGAGTCGCACGAGAGGAACGTGCACATTGCACATGCCGGCAATGGTCGCGAAGTGGTCATCCACGGAAAGAAGGTAGACGGACACTACGTGGATGCAGATGGCGTTGACGTGGTATTGGAATTAAACAGTTGCTTTTATCACGGACACCCTGACTGTGTTCCTAATCAAGAGGCGTTTGTCTACCACGACTTGGACATTAGCATGAAGAAGAGATTTCAGGCCTGGCACGACATAAGGGAGCACCTCGAACGTCATGGCTGTCGTGTGGAGGTCATGTGGGAATGCGAGTTTGAGAAGCAAAGGAAATCAACGCCGGATCTCGATCGCTTACTACAATCACATCCCCGACAAACCCCGACAAACCCCTAGACATACGAGACGCTTTCGTTGGTGGTCGTACAAACTGCATTTCCGTCTATCACAAGGTCAATCGCGATGTAGGCGAGACTATCATGTACTTTGACGTGTGCAGTTTGTACCCCTACACCAACAAATACAAAAAGTATCCGATTGGCCGACCGACCATTTACAAGGACGAGGTTCGAGTGTGCCAGTCTCATTGGATATGGACCCGCTTACTCTATGGACGTCGTCGAGGGACTCGTTAGATGCACAGTTCTTCCTCCGCGTACACTCTTTCATCCGGTTCTACCGATGAGGATGAAAGATAAATGCTTATGTTTGTCCTGTGCCACCGGTGTGCCGAGGACGCGTGTCAGGAGAACTGTGCACACGTCAATCCCGACGACCGGACACTGACGAGCGTGTGGGGGGTTGACGAGATACGGAAAGCTATTGAAATGTAGTATATCGTCGTACTCGTCTACGAGATCTATCAGTACGCGATCACTCAGTATGATCCCGTTACACGTACTGGTGGTGTGTTCGCCAAGTACATGGATACTTTCCTGAAAATCAAACAGGAGGCGAGCGGATGGCCTAGCTGGTGCGTTACCCAGGACGACAAAGATCGTTACATTTCGACATATGAGGATCACGAAGGCATCCAATTGGATGCCTCGCAGATCGTCAATAACACCGGGTTACGCACCTCGGCGAAATTTTGGCTCATCTCGCTCTGGGGAAAGATGTCACAGACAGAGAGACGAAGACATGGTGCAGACAACGTTGGTGGGGTCGCACGAAACATAAGTTGATTTTGAAGCTAACCGACCTGCACCGTTGTCTCGACTCTTCCCGTGAGCGAGAACATCATGCACGTCACATGGATGGAGAGGCCAGAATGTGCTAGGCTATCCTCGCACACGAGCCCGGTGCACGCTGCCAATACGACCTTCCATGCCCGGCCAGAACGACTTTCTCGAGCCGCTGGGTAAACGCGCTCTGTATTTCGATACGGACACTGTGTTGTTAACCCACCGTCCGGGAGAAAGGATCTCCGACACGGGCGACTTTCTCGGCTGGATGACCAACGAGCTGGACTCCTATGTTCTGAAGTCGTACTTCGAGGAATACGTCTGATCGGGTCCCAAGACGTACGGCCTGAAGATCTTTGTTCCAGTCAAGCTCTACAAGTACGTCCTCAACTGAAAGGGTTTGTCTCCATGCTTTACAAACCATGATCAGTTAAACTTTGACGTACTGAGGGACATGGTCAAGGCGCGTGCACCCGCTAACGTCGTCGATACACCCCGAAAGATTTTCCGAGCCCCTTTTGCCGTGTCGGCACACGTTCCGAAAAGAAAGTGTACCGTTTGTAATGTGACGAAACGGCGCCGTCACGGCGAATGGGATACCCTGCCCTTCGGATACATCAAGTAAGGAGTAGAGCCACGTTCTGTAATATCTGTTGTATTGCCTTTCCCCCCCCCCACCCCCACGTGCACGAACTATTTATTTATTTATATATTTATTTTAAAAATATATAGTTACTTGTTATTTCATTGACAAAAATTATGAACAATGATTTCGTGCTTTCCCATTAACAATTTTCAAATATATTAATATGATGTATATAATAATAAAAATTAATAATAATAATAATAATAATAATAAAAATATTATGGCATTTGAAAAAAAAAATCATTTTTTTTTATCCTAGTCATCGACGAGGAAGGTAACCTTATTTTTAAATTTATTTGGCAATGATAATTGTACAATTAATTATTGTAAGATTACCTTCCTTATAATTAAATATCCTATCCTTCCATAATTTATATATATATATACCTAACCTACCATCTATCTGTTAATAATATATTTTAAATGACTAGTACAAGAATCTAAATGTATTTGGGATAAATAGTATATTTAATTGCCTCGATTTTTGGAACTGTTATTGTGTGTGTGTGTGTATGTGTGTGCGGAGAAAATATTCGGCCAACAATTCTGTCTTATAGGGCAGAGTGAATTGTGTAACACTAGTTGGTAATGACACATGGATAATGACTTGTTTACATCTTGCGAGCAGCCAGCCAGTCGAGTCTGTGCAGTGACAATCGAAGAATGCATGCGTTCTTGACAATATGCGGAGCTCGAACCAACGAATTACTGAATTCGAATCCCTAAGAATAAAAGAGCCTTTTGTATACTCGATATTATTATTATTGAGTTTGAATCGCTGATATCCACAATTAACGTAAATTTTTATTTAATCGGCACTCCACTTACGAGTGTCTCGTTTTACTCCCCATTAAATCAGAATCTAAATGGAATAAAATAATAAATAGGGGGCGGAGGGGGTGGACACGCATCTCTTTATGTGGCGTTTGGGTTCGAATCCTACGCAGGAGTGCACTTGCAAAACAAACCAAAATGTATTTAGGATAAATAGTATATTTAATTACCTCGATTCCTAGAACTATTTACGCATTTAGCTTACGAAGTGGTGTGTGTGATTTCTGTGGTCGAGAAGAAACATATTCTATCCGTATTATAGGGCGAAGTGTATTGCGTAACACACGTAATGACACTGATAATGACTTGTTTACACATTGCGAGCAACCAGCCAGCGCCAGCCAGCCAGTCAGTCGAGTCTGTGAAGTGAAAACCAACGGATGCATGCGGGGCTCGAACCCACGAATTATTGAATTCGAATCCCTATGAATAAACGAGCCTTTTGTACTCGATATTATTGAGTTTGTAGCCCAGGCATCAATGACATCCACAATTAACGTAAATTTTTATCTACTCGGCACTTCACTTACGAGTGTCTCGTTTGCCCCGGGGGGAACGGGGAACGGGGGACGGGGGGCGGAGGACGGAGGGGATGGACAGGCACCCCTTACGTAGCATTTGGGTTCGAATCCCACTTGCGAATATTGCGAATACTGTAGGGGGGAAAACGAGAATGGGGGGCGCGGGGGGGAACGGGGACGGTGGGCGGAAGGGTGTGGACACTGGACAGGCACCCTTATGTGGCATTTGGGTTCGAATCCCAACTGCGAATATTACAAAATACTACGGGGTACGGGTACGGGGAGGGGAGGGGAGGGGAGGGGGTGTTCGGGGTGTTAGGTTTGGCTGCGAGGCTCTTGAGTCTCGCGCCGGAACTCATTAGTCTGGCGACAGTAATTAAGGATTCCTGAAAAACGACGGCGTATATGCCCTTCTGATACTATTGCCTGATTATCAGCCGGCAACATATTGAAGACTTGAAGGTCATCATCCTCAAAGATACATCGAAACAGGCACTTAACTGACATTAATTTGGTGTCCAGTTACCTGGTCGTATACTCAAAAAGTAATACTATGAAACCGATAGTGAAGCGTAAAGATAAAGTACATGTCCTTATTTATTCATTGACAAAAAGCATAACTGCGCATCACTTACATTGTAGTTTATCTGCAACATCAACACTAATTTAATAGCATTATTTGGATAATGGTGATCTGAAGGACGCTTTTGGCACAAAGACGACTTTCACTGTTCAACAAAGTCTTCTTTTGTAAACTACGACCAAAATCACATATTATTACTGTCACAGAGTTGCGGGCTCAATCTCCCATATACATTAAACTACCCATGCCGAAACATATTATGTTCCTGTTATAGTGGTCAAACTTTGCATGTAGTGTAGTGATGCCGCCACCTCGTCCTGTTTCCATACTAGGAAGTCTATACCAAATACATGTTCATGTGTGATTGTGAATAAATGCGGCTCAGTGTGTTCAGTTGTGTTTGACGGACACAAGAGACCGTCTTGTACCAAGCTGGTAGGAATTACTAAGCTGCAGCTACCAAAAGTTAATTTAGTAAATGAAATATATGCAGATGTTTTAAGATAAAGCTGGCTTATGTTTTTCTACCGTTTTATCACAATAGATTTTGCTGTGGTACATTACGTTTACTTCATTGAGCAGTAGCGCTTCATTTGCAAACTGCGTACTGTGAGCTCTATAGATTGATATGCTGCCAGTCCCACCAGCACATTTAATAGATCTATCCTTCCATCCCTCTAGGCTTGATGGCAAATATGGGAATGTATCATAGTTGTGTAGCGTTCAATGCCAGTCGGGCACACATGCAATTCAGTCCGCTATGTAAGCGTTCATTTCCCACTCGGACATTGAAAAAATCAAATCGGTATTGAAATATGTTTATTCTTTCTTTGCTCATGCTCTCTATCTATCGTGATGTGATACTATAGTCAAGCCCAAGATAGGTTGTCCACAGCTCGTGCTCGAATCCCTTTCAAAATCCGTCTATGCAAGCAGCTTGAGAATGCTGGAGAATATATTTTATAGGTTTGGTAATGTCCAGTCTGCTACTTACAACAGTGTTTGTAATGGTTCTTACATACAAGCTGGTCATAGCAAGTCAGTCAACATGCATGGATTTTACATTGAGTGTCCATTGTTTGGTATTCATATGTTACAATAAACGTAGTGAATGTCAAAAGCCCTTTTTATATATTAATATAGAATATGATGTGTTACGCCCGTTTGCCACCATTTAACAAGACACCAGCAACGAAGCTCGGGGAAGATGTTTACTTTTGTCTCGTACAAATACTAAATAATTTGCATGTATACGAATGTCAATAAGTGTTTGTTGAAACTGAAAATAACAAATCTTTGTCACTTACGCCCTTATGCCACCATGTGTCAAGACACACTGGTCGAAGAAAAGGGAACAATTTCACGTTTCCGTCGTATGAATACATAATAATTTGTACATATGTCAAAATGTATTGAAATTGAAAATATCATACTTTTGGCACTTACGCCCTTTTGCCACTATATCTCAAGACGCACGCGGCGGAGCTTAGGGGACTTTTCAATTATTGCTGAGTAGGCTAATCTGACCCAGTGTGCAAATTTTCAGCTTGTTGTTGTTGTTGTTATTTGCAGTTGCGCATACGTATGTCAAAATGTATTGAAATTGAAAATATCATACTTTTGGCACTTACGCCCTTTTGCCACGCACGGGTCGAAGCTTATGACTGATTTTAACTTTACTGGTGTAGAAATATTTAATAATTTGTACATATAAGTGTAAAAAAATGGTTGAAAGTGAAAATAAAACATTTTTGGCACTTACGCCCTTTTGCCACTATATCTCAAGACGCACGCGGCGGAGCTTAGGGGACTTTTCAACTATTGCTAAGTAGGCTAATCTGAGCCTGTGTGCAAATTTTCAGTTTGTTCGGAATTTTGTCCGGGTAAAAGTCCGTTTGTCTTTTAATTATTTTGGATGTGTTGGAAAAGTGTTCAGTAATGTCAAGATTTCGTACCATCAAAACATTAGCTTACATATTTCAACTTTAATTTTTTTCCACTATCACCAAAAAAACTATCAACTCAAACTATTCACAATCAACTTTCAACTAACAACCAATTGTCTATCAATCTTCTTGACTATTTTTTATTCAACTAAAGTTGCATTGTCATAATCAGCTAGGGATAGATCGTTTTTAAATGTTTTTCTTTTCCCCTTGATTAAATTACTTACAAAAAACAACCTTGCAATAATATTTTTTCATCCACATAGCTGTGATTGTTGTTTTTGTCAGATGTTTGTATTTTTGTAAATAATGTTTGCCGGCCGAAGAAAAGTTAAACTTTTCGAAATATTGCTACATAATAAAAAAGGAATTTTTCACCTAAGAGCAGTGTTAAGTTCAATTAATTGTTATATAGTATTAACCTGTTCTATTAAAGTTCCTTTTTAAATAGTGCTCAGTATTATTATACTAATGGTGTACGGTATATTTTTAATGTGGGTATAGCAATTAGCAAATAATGCTTTCCATGCGAAGCGCATGTTCGAAATTTTGTTCTTGTTGTTGATATGCCGAGGTGGGTGCATCTGCATAAATAAAGTATAGGCTGTCTGATGCAATGCTGGTTGGTACGACTTGAAAATAACGCTACTAATTCTATAGGCACCGAGCGTTCATACAACTAGCGCCATCCGTGGACGAATCCGGAACAACTTGACTGAATGATCGTCTACCTTGCGCACTTTCCTATGCTATTAGCTCACATGTCAGAGTGAATTATTTTAGTTTTTACTGTATTGCAGGACTATAATGGATGTTGAGAATGTTTGTAGGATATTCAGGAAGTCCTGTTGCATTGTTGGCTGTTCAAATTGAATCGCCAACACAGAAAAATATGTTATATTTTACAGTTTTCCTGGCAGACCCCATGAGAGGGAATGGCGCGGCAGACTGGTCCAAAAGCAGTGAATGGATAGATAAAAGTTTTTCTGTAACCCTACATTTATTTACTAATGCAAACAGTGTATTTATTAGACACAAACCTGAACATTGGCCGATAAGTAATAGCCAATAGTCCTTGGTCCAGCTAGACATAATTTCTGTGGAAGGTCTGAAGTTGTGACTGAGTAGGCCTAATTTCCATCATGACAGTTGACAGATCATGTGGCAGACAGAACCTAGCAGACGAAGTCGTATTGTTTTCATTTTGGTATTTTGCACATGCTAAAATTTGAAATTGGACTCATCATAAATAGACCCTAATTAACCTAGGCCTAGTCCACATTCACTGAAATTGGGGTAGATTTAGATTTGATATCGCCAGGAAGGCAGCTAGGCCTAGGCCCTACCTAGGGGTAGGCCTCTGGCCAAGGAAACTTTTTTGTTTGACCTAGGTCTTATCTCTTTGCCTATACCTGTCAGGATAGTCAGTAGCAAAGATGTCAGTAGTGTCTACTAAATAATGCATTGTTGCCCATGTCACTGGATTCGGTTCTTATACAAAGTAAAGTGGCCAGGGCCTAGGGGTGCAGCTATTTAACCATAGGCCTAGGCCTACAGAAGAATCAACACAAAACCTGACAGAAAGCTGCTCAAACTGTTCTCAAGAAACTAAGCCTCAGAGCCTAGGCATAATAATTTTAGCATGTAGGGTTTAACTTTATGCCCCTGGGACATTTTTTAATGTAGGTAACTATAGGCCTAATGCACTTCAAATCAATTATTCACGAAACATCGGCTTAGACCTTGCTGCGTGTTGCGAGTGAACTTCGTGATATATTGTGAGTGTTTGGGTATTTATTTCCTATTCTAGTGATATCTTCGTTGACTTGTTATTACACTGAAATCACGATTCTCTGTCTTATTTCACGTGTCAGGCAGGGTTTTGTCTCTGGGCTAGTCAAGTTGTGAATCGTTTGGAATTGCAAACAAAAACATCCACTTTTAATCATGATATTTAGCAACTAAAACTATTTTTGTAATGGTGTTTTAGGCCTATACTTTTTCAGAAAAACGATAATAAGATAAGAAGCGATTGTTTGTTTTCATATACTGCATGAGCCATCTGAAAATCACATTTAATAACACAATTCGCGTTGTTATAGCCATTACAGCAATGTCAAATTCTACATGTGATTCAGTCAACTTGTTCCCCCAGTGGCCGCCCAGAGCGCTGCGTGTATTTTTAGTGGCGCGCTCAGTGGCTAATCTCGGTCCCTATTGGTATATGCAACCAAAATTAAATGACATCGTGAGAGATATTCATATTTCTCGAGTCTCTAGTGGTTAAGACGTCCACCTGGAATGTGGGAGATCCGTGGTTCGATTCCCGGTTGGGGCGGACTTTTTTAATTTCTGAATTGTAGTAAATAAAAAGATATTCATATATTTTGTCTCAGTTGGTGAAAAGTGAAACCATGGAATATGGTGAAACTGGTATACAGCTGTTGTCATATTCAATTAAACTGTATAACAAGAGAGATATAAGCAGGCCAAAAGCTACAGAATTATCTGCATAAACAATTCAAGCTTGGTTCGCGTGTGTAGATGAATGCTGGCTCCGTGGCGGTAACTAAAAATAAAAAAGTTCTACAAATTGCTTTTGAAATTCAATAATATATTACCCAATTTTCTTTCTAATTTGTTGATGCATATAGTTGTTAAATTAATAAACCAAAAATTAATAATATATTCATCATCAAGGTGATTGGTTATCGTGTTTTTTTTTCACTAATGCACACACACACACAACTCTTAATGGTGGAGATTGTTTTGTTTTGAGTAATAATTCAAATATGCTTACTTAAGTTGTAAAGAAGAACACTGACAACCATCCTTGCACTGGATGGCTGTGAACGCTGACTCATGTGTACGTCCTATCATGGTCCTATCTCCTTACAGACGAAAACATATTTTATATGTTCATTGTAAAGTTTAAACAGTTTGTAATGGGTTTATATTTGGCATGCATTTTATTATTATTATTATTATGATTTTTCTTAATGTTTATACTTTTGATATAGGGCTCTTTGTTTACTTTTCATAATCATCTCTTTTTTATCTCCGAGTATCATTCGCCATTTCATTGTCACCATTTATTTTATTTAGATGTAGTTAGGGTATTTGTAAAATGGTACTAACGAGCTGCCTACGACTTTTAATAATAAATAAATAAACATATTATGGTGACGCGTTGGCTAGCAATTGGTTACCTTGTTACGTGGTGACCAACAGGTAGCCAAGAGTTTGCCATATGGATATCACTTGGTACACATATGGTGACGCGTTGGTAAGCATTTGGTTATATTTCCCGTCAGGTAGCCATATGGTTACTTTATCCATACTGTTTGGCCACAAAATGGTAATCATCAGTTCAATAGAAAATTCATTGGATACCTCTGGCTACTACTTGGTGACCACTTGGTTATCAAAATTAGGCTGTGGATATCACTTGGATATTAGTTGGCTACCATTTGCTTACCAATATTTTCTGTAAGGGAAGTGTTATGCAACGATGTGATAGTGGGGACCGTTTTGTTCCAGAATTGTATTTTATTTTCAATTTATGATTTTCATATATAAATAAAGAAGTTCAATACACTAAACCAAGATTAATAAAATAAATGCACAAAAACACTTTGGTCGACTACGTGTGTGTATGTATACCCTACGAAAATAATACAATAGAGTATTATATAGTTTTATTTCGATGGCTCAATGGGAAATGGTGAAACAAAAATAAAAATGTAAGGGACTAAATTAGTTGTAGTATTAGTAGGTTATAGAAAAAAATCAAATGGAAATAGGTCAACACCAA